>OX375868.1:33009219-33287875 GCA_947359475.1 Heligmosomoides polygyrus bakeri
TTCACACCGTATGAAATACCTTTCTTTTGTAGTTTCTAAAAACTCATTGGCTTTTTAAAATTGTGGAAAACTTACCGAGTTATAGTCATTTTTATGAACGTCGAATTTCGTCGCTCCCATGACGTCGGTGCGATATCGACCAGTGGTCGATCCAGTCTATTCGTTTCAGAAAACCATGATTTTTACACTGTGCATTAAACAAGAATTGAAACTTTTTGTGGCAAAATTTCAACTGTGTGGGTGATCTGCTTCAGGTAAAAATTAATTAATTTTTCTTGAAAAGCGAAAAATTTAAATGCAATCAGCCCTAATCATATCGGAGATCGCTGCGAAGAAGCTTAGTTTATGATTTAAGAACTCTAAGATGGTACAGTTTTCACTCTCTGATGCTCTTCCTCCAGAAGGTAGAAATTTTTTTTGCCGCAGGAAGTCCGTCCTTCAGTGGCGATCGGTGATATCGGAGAGCGCAATGGCTCCACGTAACCTACCATATTTCGGAGTTTGTGCGACATCTCTAAAAAATTCACAAAACTTTTAAAACTGTAAGAGGTGTGGGTTCTACGCTTTAAAAAGCAGCTTGTAAAAATAGCGGCTTCCATGTGATTGACGGTGTCGAATTTTTTCGGCAACTGATACAAATCGGAGCGTCTGTTTATACAGAACAGAATGTTTATGTCTCACAAAAACAAGTTTTATTCCCTTGTGTCAACCGGTGGATTAAAACCTTTATTGAGTACAACCTTTATTGGGTACAACTTCACTTTCTGATGCTGTTTCCAGCAGAAGAGAGAAAATTAGCTCCGTGACAAGTCCATCCTCGGTTGCCATTCGGTCATCGCTTCGAAGAGTGCTTCCAAAAATCTTGTAGGAAAAGCACTTAATTTTCCTTAGCAATTGACACTTCAAATTTTATAGACTGCAATTTAGGACGTAGATGTCGCTCGTTCAGGTAGAAAACTGTCGCGTCTGTGACTTCCTGAAAAAAAAAAACTGAAAAATGGAAACTTCTCATTGACTCTAAATCTGGGTGCAGAAAATCTTTATTTTTAACAAGTAATACAATCTTTATTTGAAACATTTTTATATTAATTTTTACAATTTTGCGGGACGAGTGAGAGACTCCACGCCTTCGTAGGCATTCCTGGAAAATCCATTCTACGGTTGCCGTTCCGTCATCGCTTCCGAGTGACTAAAAAAATTTGTTGACAAAGCACTCAAGTCAGCTTTAGAAATTAACACTCGGCATTGTACAGAGTACAGTTTCGAATGCAGATGTTGCTTCTTCACGTACAAAAATGTGCCGTGTCCACGAGATGCTCGGAAAGCCTGAAAAGTTGAACTCGTTGTGATTAATTTGACAACTGCTCTCAAAAGTGCTTTACTTTCAACTGTAAACAAACAAAATATTATTATCAAAAGATTACATACACAAAAAATTTATCAGCGTTTTTTCTAACAAATTACTGAATTAAACAGTTACTTAGTAACACTCTTTCTTGAACTAATCTGACACAGTCGATGCTGCACCTGGAAAGAAGGACCTATTAAACGGTACAAAAACCGCATAAAAAATTTAAAAAATTCGATGCGGATAGGAAATAAAACGGTGGTTTACACAAGGGGGGGGGGTCGTACCAGACCCACTACGGGAGGGGGGGGGGTCGTAAATTTTTGGCAAAAATCGAACCCCACGCTTGACCCTGGTTCGCAATATGAGCCAACTGTCATGGACAACCGTATTTCAGCGCTTCGCGGTTCATTGATATTGCAAACCGCAACCAGCCAACCGGTATATCGCTTTGACCAAATCTCAATCATACTGCCAAGGAATCCGGTTACATTGACTTTTATAGTGTTCAAGACAGAGATTACGCGACTCAAACCACTGACTTTGTGTTCATGACTGTAACACTGTAACCAATAGAACATTAAATCACAGCCACAGACAAAGACAAAACTGATGTCTGGCACGCCAGAGACTACTGCATTATGTCTTTGATCAATTGTAGTGCTGCTCTGAGCGGAAGGCAGGACAGGGTACCTGCAGTTTCGCATTTTGAGGGCCAAATGTAGTCTTCCTCTGTTCAGACGCACTGTTGAAATAGTCTCGGGGGCTAGTCGGTGTTGCATTTCCACTTCGAAAACAAGAATCCTCTTTCAGGTGGTTAGGAAGTCACTAAATGCAGAGCAAACGCTCATTATTCTATAACATGGCAAATAGCAGTCATTATAGGGAACCGCAGGATCAAATTTACATTTTTATTATAAAGATTCAAAGCAATCATAGAAGCCCTATATTACAGTCTTGAAACTATTTTTCGCAACCGAAAATGGAACTTGTAAAGTGCCCTAAATAAGTTGATCAACTCTCAGATCGAAATGTAGCTTTGAATGGTAGTCGGATCGTTCATTTTTTATAACGTGCTCTTTCAGCCATAGCCCTAACTTAAAGTTCCACCCGCCTATTCCATTGCTCATATTTGTGTACCAGAGGTATAAGAATTGGAGTATTTGTGTTCCATACAAACCGTATATTCCAGTGATAATCTTTCGAATTGAAATTCCTGACCTCAAGTAGAATGGAATTTAGGAAAGCGAAGTGACTTCTGATTTTCTCGACGCACACAGCATTGTTTGCTGCTATTTTGGTGAATTTCCTGCAGAAACGGATCGCCTTCTTTTCGACTGCTTCTTTGTTGAAGGGAGGCAAGCAATGTCAGCCATCAATATTCATGCTGCTGCTATCAATTCTCATAAATAATGCCTCGATTTGGAAGACCGAAAAGTATTCTTCTAGGAGAGTCACGTTTGAAACCATTCTTTCAGTGGCTGACAAGACTGAGCCACCCTAATTTTAGTCGCTGAAGGAGGCTCTGCGGAAGTATTGAGTCAAGACATCAACCCTGTCCGTGCCTTCTGGGTTTCGTTCCCCGTTCTGCTTGAACAGTACCATATCCTCGTTTCACTCATGATTTGGGCAATATTTTGCGGGTGTTTATTGTCTGACGTGATTAACTTATAGGCATATATGGTTGGATATTTCATACGCGGTCGGAATACTACGCGTATGTTGCTGCCACCTATAAAAGTTACAAGTTTTCCACAAATAGCAAGTCGGGCAAACGATTATTCAACAGATTAGTGCTTGCCAAATTATGACGGAGGAAAGTAAAGGAATTGCAGTCATTCTTGTAGCATGTTTTGGAAACCTCTCCTGTGAAGTTGGAGATTGTCCCAATAGGAAACAACGGCTAAAGCGCCGACGTTTTCCAGAGAAAGTAATTTCATTCCTTTCCGCAGCCTTTCTATTTCGGTCGTCTCTTTGTTCACAGTGAATGCCACAGTGATCGCTAAGGCGTTCCAGTATTGGTTCACATTCTCCTCAACTGCTCAGGTTATGACCATTTTAGATGAGAAACCTTGCAATATTGACGAGAATAAAGAAGCTCTGAATGCTGTTTTGACGAAAGTGGTGCCTTATACACCGCAAAATTAGATTTTCTTGAAAACTTCTCACTTGAAAAGGACTGATGCTACGTCTAGCTTGCTTTCGTAAGCCATGAAGATGACTACTAAAAAAAGGGTAAATGGCATTTTCACTAGCTATGTAATAAGCATGACAACAAATATGTATACAAGTCTACCGCAAGGTTATGATTTTTTTGTCGATATGACTCCGTAGCACTTAATGTGATAGACACCGAAATGTGAGAAAAATTAGAATGCTTTTCTGTCTTCATGACTGGCTTTCCTACAAAAAGGGCAAGCCCTCCTATTCCCACTTTCCATTCTTCTTTCGTTTACTAAACAGCTCAGTGTCCGTTATTCGCATATTTTTTTCTTGCGCTCTCTTTCTTGTTTTGACTTGAGTACCTGAATTAATAGCCTTTTTTGAAAGGAATATACAATTGTATTACTCAGGGTCCCTCGTTTGTACCTACGGAAGTTGAGAGTGATTGATTACAATTCCCTCCTCTCCACGATTTTTCTTTGTGAGAACTAGGCTTGGAATGAAGTCTTCTAACATTCACACGTGCCCACGGCTGAATAGAAAATTTCAGGGAGACTGAACTTTTTGTACGCTGAATGGACGCCAATGTGCCAGTGCCCATTCAAGCTTGATCCAAGGCTTCAGCCTCAGTCTTCAATTCAACATTCGCTCCGACACCGTTGTCACAGCCAACGCCCAAAGGCGTTAGCCTTTAGGCGAGTTCCGTTCAGCAGCACACTGTCTCCAATCTACCGCTCAAAAAGTGTCCACATAGGAATGACGAGCGACGTAGTTTATGACACTTTGTCCTCCATGTGTCCGACGTTCTGCGATTATATCTGTTTTATTCCCTTTTATTCCTAAAGTTATTGCGAGAGCATTTTATAGCTTGCAGAGCTTCTGATCTGAAAAGATGCCCTTCCAAAATTTAAAGTTCTGCATAGAGGAGCATGAGGACAAGTAAGGGGGGGGGGGCGTATTCCTTCTACTGTGTTCCCTTATACGTTGTTCACCGATTGCTTTTTTAAGTTCACCGTACTAGAGAGGATCTTTTTAACGAGTTGCAAATGCTGGGAACCTATTAGCGCTTTGTAGTCATTCACAAAGACTCATATGGGCGCACCTACACCCATTCCTTTGCTTCGTTTAGCAGCAAAAGTCAGTCAGCCGAGGTTTTTCATTAAATTAATCAGGTTCTGCAATGCTATACCATTTTTCGATCACTAGTGCATTTTGCATCTCTAATTTCTCGTTCGCAGAGAAAAGCACTCGCGTCGGCGATATCTAGAGTTAAAGGAAAGCGCGGCGCATCCCACGAAGGGAGTGATCAGCGCCACTCTTTATCCTTTTTATCCATTCTTTGATAAGGTGTACCGCCATTCGATGCTATTAAAAATACGGTTTTTCCATGGAAAATAAACTTCAGATATGTTCCTTGACCACTGTTTTCTATGAAAATTTAGTTGTAGCGTTGGCAAAAAATGGGACTTCAATGATATTGCATAACGATATGCATAATTTGTTTGTGTAGCAACCAACGAGACAGGGAATAAAATCGGATAAGCTCCTAAGCAATGAATAGCCGTAAGTTTAGCTGAAGAAATATTAATGTAGTCCCTTCAGGTTATAAGGCATCAAGATAAAAGGCGACTCCCGTAATATAGATCTTTTCAGCCAGCTTTCCGTTGCACCAATTCAAACAACCTACGCTCAGGTGCGACGGATAGAGAGAGCACTGCTCCCGTTATCGCGCGGCTCTGAGAGGAACTCTGCGTTCAAAGTGACTCTCGTTATAACGTGACCAGGGCTCAATCTAATCCCCACGGGAAGTGAGGGCGAGATAGATTCTGACTGCGTTTGTGGACGGACCTAATCTTCTACTGCCTCGTTTAAACTCAAGAGCGCCACCCGTGTGACAGTCTGTTAGATGCACATCGATCGGCGTTTTTTGAGCGCTCATAGTCGGCAATTTGTGCAGTTCAGTGTAAGCTTCTGCTTTCATATTCATACTCTTAACATTCCAGATCATATGTAAACACTATCTGTGCAGATCAATGAAGCTCAGAACGAAGAGATCTTGATTATCCCGACATATGAAGCATGCGTTCGCTCTTTATTTGTGCTGCTACACGAAGAAAACAAGAAATCATTAGAAGAAAAAGACAGGCTACAATAACTATACCATTTCCAACTCAATACCGGAAACGGACTACCTTACTATTATTACATAACTCTAGCATCCTATTATAAGGATAAATAATAATAATAATTCTTCAGACGTTCCCGATTTTGCTCTATTACACACATAAGCTCCGATATTTATATCGACTGTGTTCAATTATTCTCGCGGACTATAGCGACGACACTATCTATATCCATATTGCTCGATTGTTCTCGCGATTATAATGACTATACTGCCTACATGTCTAGATATCTATATCTACATATATCTATATCACAGCGCACATATATGTGCATTGTACTAAATAAATAAATAAATAAGACGCTCAGGAGCCATCAGAAGCCGCCACAAATTGGAAGAATTCCTCTATCAAGAGCGGCAGAGAGTGCCATCTCCAACTCAAACTACTCACAACAATAATTTACACATGCTTTAGGCCTAGGGCGGCTCGCATAGAAGCTATGTGCAGTTTCAGAATCTTTGGTTGTGATTAAGAGTCTTGCTCAACGCGACATGCGAATCTGCATCATCTGCTTTCAGAAAAGGGTTTTTCTACCCTATTATAGGAATGGCGATGCTTGACATGTCTCACTGGTGAGTGTTGACAGGCCACTAGATAGGCCATATCGCGAATGTTGTGTGCTTGAATGCGAGTAAACCTAGTAGTATAATGGGCTAACATCCCGTCTAGAAGGTGGAAGATGCGGGTCCGAGTTCCACGTGGCGCATGCATTCTGATCGCGAAAGACATCGCATAACAACAGGTTTCTCGGTTTTTGCGTTCTAAATTACCTCCGTTCGCTGTACCTCATCCAGTTTTGTAATACTTGTGTTTCGCACAGAGCGTATCTCGGAAGACAGGGTCACATAACATAATAATCTAAAGTTGTTCTATGCCTTCGCAGATTTACATGTTTCATTGAACTTTAGCCATTGTATGTGATTCTAGATAATTCTATTCACAAATGAGTGCAGAATGGTAAGGTCCGGTTAGCGCTACGCTTCTCTCGTTATGATGCGGAATCAGTCCCTTAAAAAATTTAATGAGAGGGGACTGTTATTCACGGTAATTTGGCAATATCCTTTCCGCTAGAATCAAAACAACGTCCGTTTTGCTGGCTACTGCAAGTAGTTGCTTGGGCCTCCAGCATTTTTGGTTTTTAGAAAGGGAAAGAATATGCCGACCTTTACCCTTCCTATGTCTTCAATCTAATTCAATATAATTTGCACCAATTCCTTGAAAATCCGGCTATTTCTCAAAAAAGTGAGCAATTGAACGCTAGTAGTTGTTGAGAAGCTTTTTTTCTGTTTTAACTCGGTTTTCAATCTCCGTGGGCAGCTCTGCTTGGCGGATTACACAAGCTGTACGTTTGGCCCCTCCATTGACGAAAAATTCTCACAGCTGAACAATCCCACAAAAGACTGGATACCAGAATATCTTGACGTGCTTCAGAGCAATGTACTTCAATTAGGAGGGTGGTTTAACTCCAATTATTTGACTTCAGTGAGCAGGTATGCATGCACAGCCCCTTTGAAATTGAGCTGCACGGAAGACATGATAACAGCTAATTTTTTACGATGGTTAGAGCATCGATGAAAGATTAAAGGATAAGGGACACGTTAATCAGCAACTTTTGTCATGAGCCAACCATCCTACTTATACCGGATGTCGCGACGACAATTTGGACGCGTATTTGCAGTGCAATACGCACCCACCGACTGCACTACCATGCACTCTCCGTGTACTGCAAATATGCACTAAATTTGCTTGCAATCATCCTCTAGAAGCAGAAGGCCTGGCATACTCCAAAGCGAAAGACTAAGCAGGTTGATGACTTTTCTCTGTTAACTGCATTATAATGCGATGCATAAAATGTCAGAATGACATCAGACTTGCCCGGTGTCTTGTCTTTAAGAAAAACTACTGACTAGCAGCCCGGTGATCGCGCAGACAAAGGAAGCATGCGTGTTGTCGAGATTCATTTTTTTCATTCATTGTGCCAATTACATTCGACAGCATAGATGGTGACGACGAAAGGCGCAGTTCTTGGCTTCTGATAAGAGATTCACACAATATAACCTTAGCGTTGGGGAGATGTGGCGCATAATTCTTGGGTTGTGATAATTCATTTTCAATGTGATAATGATTCAGTGCTCCATATTCTTGTTGTAGAGTAATAGATGGCTATTGCTTATAATGGAGTTCATTTATGCTGCCTCTCCTATTGACAATTTCGGAAGGCTCGGTAATGCAGTGAGGAGGGGGAAGACGGCGATGAAAGTGCACGTTGTGAACGAAGTCCTTGGCCGGACTAGGCCAGGCCAACCAAGTATTCGACCCTACGGGGCTCGTTGAACTGGTGGACTTCTCTGGTAAGGGCAAACCACTGTCTTGTCACGTGTACACCATGTTGAGCTTAACGGTTAGGGTTACCCGTCCAGGCCAATAAAATCCTCCGTCCCACTGGGCTCGACAAATTTCTAACAGACTTGTCCACTAAGGAGAAACACTAGACTTCCCGTACAAGTAAGTAGAATGCATGGCATATCCTAAAAGTAATCGGCTAACACTGGCCTTTATCCCTTCATCCTCATATCCATCAGAGTTAGAGTGGGATCTCCATCTGTTCCATTAACGCTACATAAAATTTTGTTGTTTCTCATTTTTTAAACCTCTATTCTGTGTTAGTAAGGGATGCCAAGTACACAGATAATTTTTTTCATTGAGCACAATCCCATTTTCCTCATAGGGAAGAAAACCAGCGGTTTTCACGGAAATTAATTCAAAGCTATCCGCGTGTAATGCAATTTCGCCCCCACCGAAATCGCCTAATGAAAATTTAAGCTTCAAAAAAGAGAGGCTGTGCAGGCGCGCAATGCGATTTCCCTTGTCAATCGTTACAGCAGCGATGAGGTGTTGCGCTTCAATGAATTCAAACTCTGTCAATCCTTAGACAACTCTTGTTCTGTTCAAGCGTATTTATCGAGGATTTAAAATATCAAAGGATCGCTACGTTTTTCATTAGCCCAACATTGTTCTGGTTTGCGTAGCTGATCCACTCTTTCTCTCCACTCGATGTAATATAGGGCTAATCGTTTTGCAGCACCAGACAGTGGAGAATAAAAGTTGACACTCATTAACTCCTCGTACATAGAGTAAGCCACACGTTCCACCTATAGGGTATTGTGGAGTAAAGTTAAGGGCGTATTTTCTCAATGCAGTGATCCGCGTTGACTGGCCGATGGAGAAGTCAGTGTTACATCCTCCAAAGAGGTTTTTTTTCCTGTTCTGTTGGCACCTAATGTTAGATTGTGAAGGAGATGATGTCTTAGCCAGCTTGACCATGACCCAACTTTGATTAGCATTCAGTGCTTGGACCGCGGCAGCCTGCGAATCTACTATTTCCTCATGAGAGAGTAGCAGAAATTAAACTGAAAATTCACGGGTTTTCAAGATGCAGGTGCTCTACTAATGTATATGATTTGCTTAATTATAAAGAAGTTAGGCCTTTGTGAAAAGTGTTCAACCTACCATATTGAACACTTTGCCTCCAGAAATAATGGTTGCCTTGCCTTAGAGACAATCGCAATCTACACCTTGCCAGTCTGGCAGGTTGATAGGCGATGGAGATGTCATGTTGGATTCGCTAGAATTTTTATTTATTTATTTATTCAAGGCATAGACAGACACAGACAACTGTCTAGCATGTAAAGTGTAAAAAAACATCGAACAAAACATCACAGATTGACCACTCGAACACAAGTCAAGTAAATAACAAGCCACAGGGATCATTTCTTGACTGTTTGGCATTCAATCTTTGACAAACATTCTACAGGCTTGAGCAGAGAGCCTCTCTAAATCCTCATACTCGCCCAGTAGCAGGTTGAATTCCTTCAGAATGCGATAGGTTAGGAAATCTGATATGATTCGCGATTTAGCAACTGAGACTCGAAGTTTCAACCTCCCTCCCACGGATGTTGTCAACATCCCGTCATCCCGATTTTTCTTCTGTTCTTCAGCGAAGAAAGACCTAATAGCGAAGCTCGTTGAGTACCGTTTGGAATAGAACTGTAATCTACGAATTACCTACTAAACTTTACTGAGAAGCACCTCATCATAAGCTTCCTAGTGAAACTTTTGCATTCTTTCTAGAAGGTCTACATCTTTCTTTTTCGTTGGGTTGAAGACTCATGTTCCACTTTCCACTATAGGTCTTACGTAGATTTTGAAAGCAAGTATGTAAACCTCAGGAAGCTCGGATTTCAAAGTCCTCAGGAAGCTCGGATTTCAAAGTCCTAAAGAGGTTATAGATGCGATAATTGGCTTTTCCTAGTAAAAGACTGTAATGCTTGGAAAACACAGGTCGTTTCTTATTATATAACCGAGATCTCTAACTTCTTCAGTCGTAGTTAAAACCTGACCATTAATTCGATATTCCGGAGTTTGGGCACGGTTTTTAGGACCGATCATTAGAAGATGTGTTTTTTTCAATTGCGAAAGGCAAATCCCATATTTCTGCCCAGCGACTAATGAAGTCGATCGCTACTTGGAGAATTTCTGCAGAGTTGATTTGTTCTCAAAGGTACATCAAATGAATTTCCAGAAAATAGTTTCCAATACGCTTGTTGTTCTGATATAAAATCTCTTGCAAATCGAAATAAGATAAAATCAAATAGGCTACAAAAACAGAAAAATAAAGAAAAATGTCATTGCCAATCCCATTACCGAAGACATTTTGGCGCCCTTTTGCAACTTACCACGGCCATGAGTTGAGCGTCCACTAGAATTTCGATATTGGTTTTATTTTGAAAAACTGACAGCTAACAATATTCTAGACGTTTCTGGCTTGGCACCCTGTCCTGTATATATATTCTCGTCCTCTAAACCGCTTCTCTACTGTTTATGTGCTGAGAAGTGATTGTAGGTTGCCATCTCTACATTTGAAGAACTCGTGTATGCGTGTGAGAGTTTTCGGCCTATGCACGACGAAAGAAAGCTTGGTGTTTCAATGATCTTCTACACCCGCACTTTCCTCTGATCTACGGTGGATCCGATTTCATCAGAGTCTCACGCCAAGCTTTTTCAAGCTTCTTCACGCCGAAAACCATCAATACCGTCGGCGTTTTTGGTAGTTGGGCGAAAAAAAAAACGCGCCGTAGAGCAGGAGCAGCGTCTTTTAGGGAAGTATTTTCCATGATCCTACTCCATAACATCATTTTGATAACTCCTTTGTTATTACATAGTTTAAATTATGAAACATATAATTGAGTTCACCAGCTGGAACCTTATCTTTTATATACGAATCCCCAATCGAATTAAACAATTCATATAGGCCGGCCAGAATAAATTGTGTGGGCACGACCTCTTCTACAGTGAACTTAGGTGAACGGAAGCTACACATAACAAGACAGTTCGCTTCTGAATGCCCAGCACTTCAAAGAATGAACGCAATCCACTCTGAATTACTACAGAAGTTATGCTGCACAATCAGAGGCTGATTTACGTCGTAAATTTCTCGAGATACTCTTAGGTTATTGCCAGAATTGGTATTGAAAGCTTGAAACAAAAAACGAAATGGATCAAAATTTCTGTTACGGACAGCTTTATAAGAGTGCGGTAGTGCGGGTCTGATATCGCGCCACTCCCTTCTCGTTTCGCAACTTGGAAACGCACATTTTGCATTGAATACAACACGATGCGTTCAGTTCTCTTTGTTGACTCCGCATAAACTCCATCTTCTCAAGAGTGGCGTATAATTAATCCCCATGTGAGTTTGAGTGCTTTTAGCCCTGAGCAAAGCACTGAATAATCATAAATCCCCCTTGTGGCACTCTGTAGGTGCAGCTCTCGTCTGTTTTGTCAACAACTGTCTCAATGGTGATGTCTTTCTATCGTCGTTGGGAAGACTTTAGAAAGGTGGCGCCGCTCTGGCCCATCACCTGTCACAGCGGCCGTCAAGCTCCATTACCAAGCTGTAACGAAACGGTTCCAACTCCAATTCGCTCGTTCGTCCTCAGCACTTCTTTGCTTGCCGGCATTCATGTGCCAGTTGTCACATTGATTTGTGCTTTGCACATGGAGAAATGAAACGCCGTCATTTCTTGTGTACATCTGTCATCCATCTTGTCCCATCGTGTGGTACTATGAGAATTCGATCAAAAATCAACCTGTGAGTCTTCATCTACTCATGACGATAAGCACTGAATTCCTTAGATACGAGAAGCAATCAGAGTTTGCAGTGATTTCAAACTCACTGTGATTTTCGCAGAATTAGCATGCTGCAGCATTAGAAGGCACCTCAGAGGGGAAGTGTGTCTTTATAAGATAGCAGAGAAGTTAATACGTAAAGAAATAAACAAATAAATAAAGCTTATCAGTAGTTCTTCTTGTTAAAGGTCATATTTTATTTTGCTTGTTAAAAGTTTATGTAGGACCTTCTGAAAGGGTTTCTTCATTCTCACTCATAGTTTGTTGCAGTCCAGATTCGATTCAAACTTTACCAATATTTATCTTGTGAAGCAAATTTATTTGTGGGAATATATGTTTGTTGCCTACCTCGTAACGTGCCATATTGTATCGAAACAAATTTTCGAGCTTCGTGAAGGACCATAGAATTGATGCTATTTATTTTTTATTTTTTTAAGCAATAAGAGAAGGAAGAAACTTAGTGGACAGGAATAATTCCTGAAGGAAAGGAGACACAACACAGGAACAGCGAACTAGAGCCTAATATCGATAAAATATGTAGCTCGCGTAGATACACATCTATAAATCTATCATCTATAAATGTTAAAAAAACTGCAGAAGACTGGACTTAGTGTGACCCTTTCGCATCCTACGGATGTAATGTTAATTTCTATCGTTAAATCATCTGCCTGTAAAACTTATTTTGTAACAATCAAGGTGTTGCTTCACATTTTCATTTTTGCGTCTTCTCTGTGAGATTGTTTTGACATCGAATGCACAGCTCCTTTTAGAGTAACAGAGACATCTGATAGAACGGTTATCTCCAATATTATATGCGCGAAGAAAATACACCTGCTTGACACTGATAGGCACAATTTGGTTCAGACCATCTTCAAGGTCCCTTTTTAGCCTTTCTATTGGAGGGCCTTTTCCATGCACTTCTTGAGGTTTTGTCATTGTGTTTTCCACTAGCTATGCTCACTAAGCTTTGCAATTGTAGGATTGCCTCATCTAACGTCCGTTCATAAACGATGGCTAGCGATACAATTTTTTTTGCAACCTTACAAACCTTCAGCGTTGTAATGAGAACAGTGAACACATATGCTCGTTGTTCTCATTGTTCTCATATGTGCCCATATGTTGAATAGCTCATCAGCGGGGGGAGAAGTAGTCAAAAAATCGAACCGTTGCAGTGTAGATGAATAAATTTGCAAGCTGTGAGTGCATGCATACGTAGATTTCACACAATTTTTCGGAGGTTCATCTAACGTCTATCTGCTTGGCTTTAGGGAGCTTATTGAAACCTTTGGTTTTCGTATAGAGCCGTTTTATAAAATACTAATTTCATCTGTGATGTCGCTAAAAACCTGCTGTTTATATCACTAAGTGGTTTTTCATTCTTCCATAGTTGGAAAAAATGGGAACTAGAAGAACAGAACAGTACAATCGCACTTGTGCTGCGATCCACTGAGGGGTGGAGGAGCTGGATTAGGCGAAAGGCAGCGCTTTGCGGACGCGCCACTGAATGCCCAAACTCACATTTACGCGCTCCTCACATCGAAGAAGCGTCCTTTAATGTTCCTCAGAAGCAGCGATGTTGGTGGTAAACTCAGAAAATGCGGAGCGGACGGACGGAGGACGCCACTTATCGTTGGGACGCTCATGCAGCATATGTTAATCCGTTGAATGACGAACAGAGAGTCGTCCTGCTTTTCTCTTTTCGTTCCTGAAGCGTTCCAAAGTAAATGCTCTTTTCTCGAGAGACATGTCGTCGTCGTTCAGAGCTTTCACGAAGAAGCCGACCAAGGCGGTGGCGGGCGTCCTGGTGTTCTTTCGACATTCCGAGGAATCCAGACAGATACGGCTCTCGTCCCGCATGTGCCAGCGAAACACATTACGTGACCGGCCTACCTAATTTTCAAACACTCGGCCAAAGCAACAGCTTCCCTGGTGCTTGAACATGGGCGAAGCTCGGAATTCATCCACTCGCTCTCAACCGCGTCTCTCCGAGCATCGTTCTCCAGACTGTCAGCTGTGTATGTAGTTATGATCTCTTGCTCATCCTGCATTCGTGTAATGTGTCCAGGCTTCTAACGTGCTAGCAGCAAAGAGAATGCGATAAAAACATGGACATTGAGGCAGGCGACTTATTGTTCACTGATTCACTCATTGATGAGTCACTTCACTTCTCTTTGTCGCTCGCCCAAGTGCTGGCACTGTGTAAATATGTTTTGGCCAAATTAGCCTCATGCCCTAAATATAAACCATTTTCACGTGAACCTGGACACCTTTCTGAGCTAGCTGTAATACTTTTGAAATCAAAGCGAACTGTTCCAAATCCAAATGATCTTCGGGCATGTTAACCTATAGACGCAATAAGATGGTAAGAAAAGAAGAGTGATTGAATTAGTTTTTGTTCAAGGAAAATTTCATATAACTTTCTTTGAAATTTTTGACTCATTTTCTCCAATAAGTGTAATAATTTTATAATTTTTAGGAATAAGAAGAAAATAAAATATGTCCGAAAGCACTGCAATGAAGAAATCATATAGCGTATTAAAGGATTAAATATTATATATATATATGCATATATATGTATATATATATGTATATATATGCATATATAATATATCTATGCACCCGAAAAGCTCGTCGCAATTTTTTTATTGATTGATAGTGTAAATACAGTTTACATGAAGCATCTTAATAGCGAAATGTGTGTTTTTTAGAATTCTTTTTGTTGTATCTTTTACAAGTATGAATCTTTAGGCAGGCAAAAGTTTTCGTATTAGTCGAATAAAAATCGCGACCTCTTGGACGAGGGCATGATCCAATCTCTTTTTTTTGGCACTAGAAATAGTCGCCTTCCTGTTCTTAGAAAACGCTTTACAACATTAGATTTCCTCAAAAATAAAATTTCTATAACATTTTAAACAATGTAATTCCTCATTGGGAAGTGAACTATTAAAACTTCAGAGAAATTGTGCTAAAATATTCCTACCTTTTTGGAATGTTTCTAGATTAATGTAAGAGAAGCTTATTTCCGTTTGGAAGAGTTTGCTTTATTTTTTAGAAGAGTGTCCAATATCATTCCAAATGTGTTCAATTCAACGTGAAAATGGTATATTTGGCTGTAGCGCTGGGATATTTCTTCGCTGAGAGTGTATACGGAATTTGTACTTCTCCGTTCCCTTCGTCCTCGAAAGGTTCAGAAGTAGTACACATCAATTATATAATATGTATAATAGATAAGCCTGACAAAGGAGTTGTGGAATTCTAGATTTGAGGTACTTTTGTACAGTTAGAATAAGAATTAAAAAGCAGCGGAGGAGCCATAATGGAATCCGGTATGCTGAACCGAAAATTGTCCTGCCGTCTACTTTCGAAATTGGAGGCTACGTAAAGTCATAGACTGACTTGTAGATGCAGCGCAGCTTACTACGCCATATCGTTATTTAGCGATCTTGAGAGCTGTTGGACGGAGGAGGTGCCTCTTGTCGTATGACCCGCTTCCAGGTTCTTGGTTTGGATTTACATCCTATCCCAGCCAAGCCCTCCCTCCGGTTCGGTTAATTGGTGTCCGTCGGCTGACCAGTGCAGTCCTTGAAGACCAAATACGCAATCAAATTGTCTCTACGACTTCCTGTGAAAGTAGAATGCATGGTGCATCCAAAAAGACGAGTGCTTAGCACAATCCTTTTACCTTTGTTTTTCACCTAATACACCAGAGCATTTAATACACCGCAGCCCGGATTTCACCACTTGTTTTCCGTAAACGCAGAGCGGTAGCTTCGTTCACGACGAAGCCACCTTTTCCTTTTGCTCCAAGCCGTTCGAATGGCACAAACGGCTGTATTCTTGCAAACATATGCGTCCCACTCATAGCATGCGACGACGTGGAAACTGTCAACACTGCAACTAGATCTCACAAGGCATGCTTGGTCCCAAGTTCGTCAATGCTCCAGATGACCAGATGACTCATACTCTAAGTGTGCTCTACGTGAAGAAGCTTCACAAGGTTGTGGATGGTTTCACATAACCCTTATGCAAATACGGGCGTCAAAAGCGTCGTAAGCCCAAGAGCGGAGCATTACACGGAGGTAGAGGGGACAATGAAACGAACAACAGAAGGATAGCAGTGCTCTGGGGAAAGTTGTGAATAGCCTTTAAAGCTTTGTTCTCCAAGTACCCATTTTCAGTGGTCCAATAAAGTGCTTATTGGACGCATACGCAATGTATGTCGAAGACCAATGAGTTGGGGAAGCGGGCAAATGGCTGAAACTTCTGAGCAGCATTACTTCCCTCGCGAAATGAGACGCGAAATCGCATGGCGGGCGTTATGCTCACAAAACCATTGTAGGATCAGGCCACATTTTATATCTGCCATTCGTGTCATCTGTCCTTTCAAAGGCGGTCAACTTTCACACTAAACCGATCTTCTTCTAATCAAAATAAATTTGTTTCAAATTAAGCTATGCATGCATTAGGAGCCTCGAAACAGCTTTCGATTTGAAAGTCATTTTATCTTTCTGTAAGACTTTATTATTCGCCCAGCATGTTTATTTCATTAGCAGCGTAAATGTTGCCTTTATACGTACAAGTCCACATCCCAAGAATTGAAGTCTATAAGAAGCAGATTATCGTCCCAGCGTTAGGGTAAGTCTAAAAACATTCTTGTAGTTAATTGGATTAGAATTTCTTGCGAACATAAAGTTTTTTGGTGAGATACCCTGCTCATGAAGCTGTTTAATTTGAAAAAAATTGAAGCAGAATATCATTTCATAAACATTTTAAAATTTTGGCTGAATTTAACTCAGCTCGCCTTTAATCCGTGTTCACGTTGCAGCCATTGAAATATGCTCTGCATTCAAGCATTCTTAAAGAGCGCCGATTTCTTAGAGAGTAAAGAGTTTCTATCTTCGCGTCTCTTTTTTCTCTTCTTTGAGTAGGAAGACCTCGTCACTATGTGTTCCGTTCATACTCTACCTGAACATTCGTAGGTTCTAAATAGCTTAAATAGCTGCCTTCGTATCTTTCACGTAGGCACTCGTTGACACAGATGATTTCAGCGTTTAGATTCAAAGGAGTCTCTGAGAAACACCTGCCATTTGTCGGGTACAATTGGTGTTTTCGGCCGCTGTTCAATCATAGTCAACACCACATGGCTTTTCGCTTATCCTTTCGCTGACAAGAATTGTGATCTTCACCCCGTCCTACACCCGACTGGAAGTTTGTACTGTTTTCTCAACGTCGGCTTATTCAAGCAAAGGAGTCGTGACGGATGAGCTATTTCGCAATTCCGTCTCCACCCGTAGCTCCAGCGTAAGCTGTTCGTAACCAGTTAAAATCATAAGCTTTCTATTTTTTCAAAGAGCTCTCATTACATGAAAAAACCGTGTTCACAGAAGACACAAAATCGGCTTGAGCTATGAGTTTGTAGGAAGTGGTCTCATACGAAAACTTCTCCGTCCACACTTTCGCTACTTAGTGGTTCCGTTTTTCTTCGTTTCCTTTTTTTTTCGGAGGCTATCATCGCGCGAATACGCTTGCCAATCAGAAGTTGCTGACGTGGTTTGCAATTTCCCACTTGTACGGGAAGGGGATTTCCGTGCTAGGGAGCAGCAGAGCATACAGTGGAGATATTGAGTAACGAAGACTTGCGCTCATTATACACGATTTTGAGGACCAACAGTCAATTTTCCAGTGGTGGATAGGATTAACTCCTACACACAGTTCTCTCGTAAAGGGTCCCGTGGTTATACTGAAATTCTGAGACGAAACCTAGAAACATGAATGAAACTGGGAAACTCTAGTTCTACAACGATTTGTCGACGAAGTACTTTTATTTAACATTAACATGCAAGCGTCCGACCAGGGAATGCTTTCTGCTTCCCATGGTGACTGGCAGCTTAGAGCAAAGACCTGTACCATGGGGAAGTGCTTGAAACGCCGATTACAAATATATAGACCAAATTTGCAGAATGGATCTTTCAGTTCAGCTGCAGCGGTGGTGCAGTTGTAGCGTTATTGTCTCGAAGTGGTGGGATCGTTGCTTCGATTACCAAAGCTGTTACGCTGATAGAATTTATCCTCATGTCTAATACATTTTGCAATAAACGCTTGGTGAGAACACCCATCTAAATTTTTCGAGATCCTTGAACTTGGAAAAGTAACAGATTTTAATCAACAAGTAAAGAAAGTCAAAAACAGGTGCTAGATTTGTCATCAGCACCTCAAATAATCCCCATACACAAAGCTGGGGCAGAATTGGTACCATTGTTCAATCTCATTCCTCTACTCTACCTTAACCTGCCATAAAAGACCGGAAATCCAGAAACCGATGTTAGATTCGTTATCAGAAGCTATATTGCACTTTAGTCGAAGTATGAGCGAAAATTGCTTCTTGACCTCGATACTCGTGCAGCTGTTGCGTACTGCAAATGTGCCGGACAGCTCACAGTTCAACAGTGTCAATTTTGCTTTGCTTTTATCCTGCTTGTTGTGTTTTTTACTTTATCCTCGCTTTCGCCCACTCCATCTAAACTTGTACCAATGAGTAATTAACAATACGTTCGGTCGCAACAGTCTTTTATCTACATCAAAACGGTTCGGAGGCCACATTGTGCTGGCTCACGTGACGAAAATTACAAATTACATACTCAGATTATATGAAGCCAGGAAAGTAAAATATTCAACAAATATGTTATGCGACTTTTAATTGGCGACTTTAGATGGTTCTAGTAATCAATGCCTACAACCTAGAGTGCTTACTTTAGTCCTTTGATAAGGTAAGCACTCTATGATTTCTTGTCCTCAGTTGTCCTCGATCGCTGTAGAATATCAGTTAATTGTCGAATAATCCGTCGTCTTCATCGAGTCGAGGCAGCAGTCTTTCCGGTCGTTGCGTTGCCGTAGTTGAAGAAGAAGTCCCGAAGAAAGTCTTAGGCCCCTTCGAAATGTGGCCGGAGCCGCCACACGGCCCTATTCCCGCCGGGACCTGCTTCATTCGCTTGGCATCTGTCCTTCCGATTTTCAGTTAGAGCAGTTTTGCTCCTCTTCCTTCGGTGCTCCCTTTGTCCATTCGTTTTTCTTCAACTTTATTTTTAATAACTAACACAAGTATTAGTTTGTGTCACGCTAATCGTGACATATGTCCATTTACGATAATGTGAAGGGAGGTAACATAAAAACAAAAGCCCCCTAATTTTTAACGAATACGATTCTACGGCATGCAGCAACCCTAAACTTCAGCGGCTACTTTTGTGGAAGGAAGCGTGAGCGGCAACGCGAGCGACAGTTCGTGCCACCTACGCACTCTGGTGACCTCAAGGTTCAGGCCTATCTTCCGCACCGTGTCTTAATTAGCACGAAGGACATGACCGTACCATCGAAGACAAGCTTCGCGCCGCTTCTCTGTCATATGGTTCGTTGCGAACACGGTCTAAACCGTAACTCCAGCCGTAAACCGTAGCATTTTCGTCTCCATTACACTGAGGCGGCTTTCAATTTACTTCGTCATGGGCCAGCACTCAGCACCGTACGTCGCTACTGGGCGGACGACTGTTCTATACTCCTTTGATTTGAGATGCTTAGGTATTGTCCTGTCGCAAGCACCCCAGTCAGCGAGCGCCATTTCGACCAGGCTGCACTCACGCGTTCGTTCATTTCCTATATTAGGCTGCCATTAGACGTGATTGTTGATCCAAGATTCTTGAAAGATGTAACTCGTATAAGCTGACGTTGTCAGCATACAGCAGCGTCCAAGTTGTCGCTGGAGACCTCGTAAGATCGCATGCATCACGACCACGAAGAGCAGTGGGGATAGCGCAGATCCCCGGTGCACCCCTACAGAGATGGGAAATTCCATCGAGGTGCCCGCTGGCGCTCGTACTTGACTCCTTGGGCAAGAGTACAGAATGCACACCCGCTCAATAAGCTCTTCAGGGATGCCCTGTTGTGGCAACGCGTATCATCTAACATCTCGAGGAACGCGATCGAATACCTTTTTCGAGTCCAAGAACACCAAATGCACCGGTTTTTGTTTCTCGCGGTGCTTCTCTAGCAGAAGACGAACGGCGTGAATGCCATCAACGGTGCCACAGCCAGAGACGAAACCACACTGATTCGTGGAAAGCTGGAGGATATCCCGGACACGTCCATCGAGCTTTCGCCCAAAGATTTTTATGGTGTGCGAAAGAAGGTGAATTGAACGGTAGCTAACGCAGCCAGAAGAACTGCCCTTCTTTATCCAAATCGGGATAGTCGTGCTTTGCTGCCAGCTCTCGGGCACTTTGTTCTCGGCAACAACCTGATTGAAAAACTCTGTCAGCCAGTCAGCAGGGCACCAGCCCTTCGAGTTCCACAGCTTGACCGGCAGGTCATCGGGGCCAGTGGCTTTGTCCGAATTCATCTTCCTCAGAGCTGCTTCGGTTTAGCTCACAGTGATCTTCTGAACGGGAACGTATGCAAGACATGTAAAAGGCACAGCAGGATGTTTAAACTCTACATTCGAGATTTCCTCGAAGTAGTCGCAGAACCGCTTCACAGCCCTCTTACAATCCATTAGAAGATGACCGTTCTCGAGCTTTGGCGAGTCGGTAAGAACAACGCTCACCATCGCGCGTTTCCAGTTTTTAGCTGACATCAGCGTAGTATGCAGCTTAGTGTTACAGCCACCATTTTCACCAGCGTTTCAGTTGAGAGCGCAACAACAGATCTTGTCGAATTCAATTGAGCGTGCTCTATAGATTCGCTCCAAATAAGCGGTAGAGAAAAGAGGGGGTGTGTCAAAGGCTCGAAGTCAACTTATGGAAACGGGAATTAGCACTTCACTGGACCTATCCTCTGCAATTGCTCTGATATTCTCTGCGCTTGTTTGTTTTAACAACTCATCCTACCGACTTCACGTGCTGTTGCTGTGGCAGTGGGAGAGAGGCGTAGTTCTTGAATTATTCCACCCACTACGGAATTGCGATTCATCGTGAACAGAGACCAGTGAATGTTGACCGGTTACGAATGTAGCATTTAAGGAATCTTGGAATCCCTATTCGTGAAGTCCATATGCCTCGTCTTAATGGTACTATAACTTTTTTATGAGTTTTGTCGGAATTGTGACTTGCCACGTTTGAACTTGTTCATGGGAATTGAAGTAGCGTTAAAGATACCTAATAAATTATACGTTGTCTAGTTGTTTTTCTTAATATTTAGTTGTTTTAGGTTTTCCTAGAAAATTGTATATTTTCTTCCGTTTCGATGTTTAACGACAATCGCGGGACAGTGTTTAAACCGATTGAATGTGGGTGTAGGGATTGATAATAGCCATGAACGGTTTGAGTGAGCCTTTTGTTGTGCATTGTGGGATACCTACTTTGTGCAGGTATCCTTGATCTAATATAAAATCAAGACCTGGATGCAAACTAGGCCACAAATCACCATTCACCACCCATTTATATATGAAATACGTCGTCCATACAAAGCCACGTACCGGAATGTTTAAAGTACGGCGCGAGCCCAATCTACATGAAATGTAGCTCTACAGCGTACATATAACACTCTGTGCAATTCTAGCCTGAAAGGTGCAGAGTACAGTCATTTAAATATTATCCTAAGAATAAACATAAGTTGTAACCAAGCTTACCTTACGTTCTCTAGTGTTGATAATCGGTCGAGTGTATGCCTAAAACAGCATTCTTTGTAGAGGAAGTGATGGTGGAAAAGAAAAGACAGGGAAAAGAGAACGATGAAAACGACGACAAGTGCATCACGAAAAACAGATTATTAGAAAATAGGCGAAACGCCCTTGGCCTCTCTGTAACATCGCCGACTATCGCCCACGGTTAGTGGTTGACGCGTACTCGTTTAGGCAATGGATTGGCGCGAAAGAGAATTGATTGATTCAAATGAGAATGTGCAATAGGGGGCACCCACCTAGACGGGATTGCTGTTTTAGGCCTATGTTATACTCTCGCGGGAGCGTCCGCGGACAGGCGGCAATCGCGCCGGGATCCCTGCGCTGGCCAATCGCCGCCACGGTTCGCGGCCGACAAACGACGAGAGGGCTGTTATACTTCCCGCCTGCGGGGCGGTGCAGTGCACCGCGAAGTTCGGCGCCAAAAGCGTGCTCCAATGCGACGCCAGCCGCCTCGGGACGACGATGACCATCCGCGATGCACCTTCCGTCCGCGCCTTAAGCAACCATTCCTCCTATTATCAGAATAAGGAAACATAAGGTAACCAAGGTTACACTTGATGTTCCATTTTTTCATTTCGACTACATTTTAAATAGGCAGGCAGGGTTTTTGGAGGGTGAGGTCATCAGCAGTGACATAATTTGTTGCAAATCACGAAAAAATAGTATCGGGTTCTAAGTGTTGTCGTACTATAAAGTATTTTTGAAGTCGTAAACTATGGGTAACTACAGTTATACGAGTGGTAGCGCAATCGGACGGGGCACCGACTGTCGTAGGTTCTCCGATTTAAGATTCTCGATTCGGATTCCCCGCCTAGCCCAACTAAACCTTCAATCCCTTCGGGCTGATGAATTTGTATCAGGTCTATCTGAGAAAGGGAAAACTCCGACTCCATTATCACTGTATAGGGAAAAATCGCATTCAAATTCCTCCACGACATACCGTAGAAATAGAATGGGTGCAATCCTAGTTGAAGGGCCACGCCTTAACGATTTGTCAACGAGGAGAAACAATAAATCAGGTAGGCAATAAACTCCGGAGCAAGCACAACAACAACGACCATAAACGAAATAAACAACAGGTTCGTAATGCGAAGATGACACTGCACTTCATGTTTCAATCATTCTAAGGGGTTGGAAGCAGCGTCAGCAGTTGATTTAATATTCTAAGAACGAATGTCTTCATCTTCTTGGAGGGATGTTTTGTTGTGATCAAAACTCGCGCCAGGCGGAAGTCGAATCCGTAGTTTCTGCTTTCCGGGCAGCGATGATACGCCTTACACCACCAGCGTTGTTTGACCGAACAGAGCATCCACGATATCTTCCTAGTAGCCTAAACATCTGTCTAAGAACTTCTATCTTCTGTAACAGCCGCTCCAGGCTTAAGCAAAAGATGTAAAACCATTCATCTTCTTTGAATCGTTGAATCGGCCCTCCCTCCAGCTGCGATTGCACCGTAGAATGTGTGGTGTTTCCGCAAAGGGATCGGCCTGCGCCGAACCTTGTCTAAAGGGTCATATAATGTGCGCGCGACGTGCGAGGCGATGCCATGTGTAGTGGCCGAATTTCTTTTTCAGACTTTCCTCTGACATCGTCAGTCCACAGCCATGCCTGCTTGTCGACACTGCGTCGTCCAGGCTTCCTTGTGCGAAATTCGAAGCCTGCAGCCCGAGTTATCGCATCGGTAGCATCCTTCCAGATTTCGTCGACAGTTGTCACCATCGTCAACCGAATGCGAGGAATAACTGCCGCTTGACTTTCTTTCAGTCGCCACCATTTGATTGTAGCCGACCCGCATCGCTTGATTTGTTTACACCTCGGAGGTGTGATCATCAGCGAGCATATCAGTGGACGGTGTTGCGTGGCAATCGTTTCATACGGCACGGTCTTCGCATCTGTGACAAAACCTTAGTCGTGACGTCTAACAAGGACATATTCGAGCTGCGTTTTGGCGTTCCCGCTATAAAACGAGATGAGGTGGGAGTCACGCTTTCGAAATTTGATGTTCACGATGGTGAGGTCATGTGAGTTTGCATACTCAAGTACACGATTACCATCGGCGTTGCGCGACACTTATCCAGAACCACCATGACAGCTGTAGCCGTCTTTCGTTGCTCCGACGTGACCATTGAGGTCACCCGCCACTGCAATCATATCTTCTGACGGCACTTCCGCTGTCTTCTCATCAAGCAGGGACCAGAACTCGTCCTTGGATTGCTCGAAACAGCCAGTCTGCGGAGCATATGCAGAAAAGAAATGACATTGTCGCGGTTCTACGACGACAACAATCTTCATCAAGCGGTCATCGAAACGTTCTACGCTTGCAATCGCGTGACGGAAACGCTCGGAGACGTTCATGGCGACACCATTGGTGGTCCTGGGACTTCCACATAGAACGGCCGTAAAGCCTCGTCTTATGTCCCTTGACTTGCAGCAGGGCCACCTCGTCTCCTGCTCCGCACATTCTTCGCTCCAGTGCTTCTACCATCTCGCACGAGCGGCCCGTCAACGTACCCACATTCAACGTTGCTACGCGGGGCTTGCCTCGTTACGCGACTTTCGGACCTTCTCACTTGAGCCCCGATGCCGCCCTCGCATCAGGGACCCTTGCATACTTCCACACTTGCCGGGCTTTGCGGTTGCGCGTCTGCTTCCGCGGACGCCGTAGCACTATCTTGAAAAACGTTTACTGTCATCAACCATGTGATGTGACATGGGCCTTCGTAGGCCGGCCTGTCAGAAGGGCCTGTCGCCTGCAATCGAGTGTCCGTGATTAGCTTTGCTCGCAGAGGGAGCAGTTTCCAGTGGCACCACGTGAAGAAACGGACATCGCCGGTCCCTAGTCTTGCTCACATTGCTGTCAATCTGTTGTCTTTACTTGATAGGCGAATAAAAATTTTAAAATGTTAATATTTGATTTTGGGAGAGTTCGTGAGACAGTGGTATTGGTTTATCGCTACTTCAATACTGTGATAGCCTTTATGGGAACTTATTCAGCCTTAGGGAAGCTTATTCGGCACCACTAGCCTTTCCAGACCATGTGTATTAGGTTGTCCCATAAGTCTTCGCCGTTTTCTTCAACGATTCACTGCAGATTTCGCCGGCGGTCTCTTGCATGGCGCTGCACAGCTTTCGAAAGAGAATGATTTGCTCTATCAGAGCATGTATTGCATTTCTTTTTTCATCATGAATTCTGTCAATTCTTAGGTCGTTGAAGTGAAAAGAGAAAAAGTGAAAGAGTAGCCATTTGCGCACTTGTTCTCTCCGCTTAGTTTTGTAACTTTTTGCCCAGTTTTTTACAGCATTTGGAAAACAATGTTCTGTACTACAAGAATATGTGTTAGTGCTATTTGCTCATTTGTCCTTTATTGATTTTTAGGTCATCAAATTGGGACGTCCGAAGGAGGATGGTTATTTTTGCCGACAGCTCCTGCTCTGTGGTTGGACTTTTTGGGTTGGTGTTATACTCTATAAGAATGTGTGTTGCGTTTATTGTTTCTATTGAATATCAACTAAATGCCAAAAAGAGAAAAATCGTCTTCACCAACAACTCCTTCTCCTTCTTCAGTTGTTGATATTCGATAGAAATCAGCGTAACGCGACACAAATTCTTACTGAGCAAAACATCCTCTTCCAAACGACGTATAACGCCGAGCAAAAAAGTCCAACCACAGAACCAGAGTTTCGGTAAAATTTCGGACGAAAAAGTCGGAATTCCCAATTTGGTGGCCTAAAAATCAATAAATGGCAAGCGAGACAATAGGACCAACACATATTCTTGTAGTAGAGAACATTGTCTTCCAAGTGCTATAAAAAAATGCGCAAAAAATTACAAACTTAAGCGGAGAGAACAAGTGCGCAAATGGCTACTTTTTCACTTTTCACGACCTAAAAATTGACAAATTTCATGATGAAAAAAGAAACGCAATACATGTTCTGATAGCGCAAATCATTCTCTTTCGAATGCTATGCAGCGCTATGCGACAGACCGCAGGCGAAATCTGCAGTGAATCGTTGAAAAAAAAAACGGTGGGGACTTATGGGACAACCTAATAAATTAGAAATCTTAAAAGTGTTGAAATGCTGAATTATTAAGTCTAAACAGAGGTGTAGTAAAACCATAAAAGTGCCAATGTAAAGAGAGAGCTTCAATGTTGTGTGAGATAATTTAACGTCATCAGGACCTTAATTCGTTGCTCGATGATGAAACTCGACGGTTCAACGAGGGTAGGGTACGCGTACCAGTTGACAACGCCTCTGCACATCTTTTGGAGGTCCTTCATATCTACCTTTTCCTTGTTCATTCATGTTCGTTCTTATCTCTGTTCGAACAATAGCATTTTCATCTTGGCATAGTGCAGTATTATGAGTGTCAAACTGAAAGTGCTGTGTTGAACTAGCTAACCAACATATTCCTCGTTCTTCGTCCCCGTTCTGCTGACCATCCATATTTTGTTCTTCGGAATTATTACAAAAGAACAGTTTCTTGCTTTGATGACATTGAGATTTTCCCAAACGGAATGCATTATTAGCTTCTTCAAACATTACCATGTGAGTCGTTGTTCGCTACAAATTCGTCTTCATCAGCTGCTCCCGTTGTACAGTTATGACATGTCATTCAGGTGTCATTTTACTCATATGTAAATCCCAACCTTGAAGTTGTCTCTCTTCGCCTTGAGGGGTAAATGGTTTTCCAGTGAAGGGATTCATCTCATTGTTACGGAGGAAGCATCACTTGCTGAAACATGAAACCCGTACCGTAATGGATTGGCTTCCACGTGACATTGATGCTACACGGAGGAAAACCTGGACGACAGATCTGAAGTTGTTCTGTTATATATTTATGGAATTTTCGCAGGAGAACTGTCGGATCAGGGACTAAAGAAGTCGTTGTATGTCTATACATAGGTAGCCAACTCAGAACACGGTAGAGTTTTAAGATCCATTTCATCCCGTAGCTGCAGTACATCTGCAACACGCGACATGGCTTTTTCCCCTGCCGTTGGTGTGTCCTGGATGAGACGAACAGCGTCGACAACGTGTAATCAACCACCCACATGAGGGGTTTGTGCCAGCATCATCCTAGCACTATTCAGTCTCCACTCTCATCACTGGCGTTCACTGGGCAGGGGAAATTACTTCGGTTTTTGCGCGAAAACGGCGTGCTGTTAGACGTGAAATTATTCGCTGCGTCGCAGCTCTAGCAGCTGCTTCCCTTGCCAATGCGCTAACAAATTTCGCTGCTTTGGATGAAACACCTCGAGGCGTCAATCAGCGTTGACTTCGCTTGGGCGCGCCAGAACTCTCAATTTATCAACGTTCTCTTCAATATTCTAGACCTGTAGTATAATGTGTAGACCCTCGATTTTCCTCGACAGCTATTCTTGTGGATGGATGCCATCGTGTGCAGCTGTTTCGCAGTAAGGGCTTACGGAAAGAAAAATGCTCGAAGCTTCAATAAACAGCCCAGATTAAGAATCCATCAAATTGAGGATTAATTTCAAGCTCGCTGTGACGGCTTTAATCTGAAGCACTTTCCCACATCATGCTTTGGTGGGGTTTCAAATGAAGCAATAGAAGCTTGAACATGGCTTCCCTACAGTCACTCTTCTTTCAAATGCATACCGTAACAGATAATATTAGCTAAAATCGGTTCACGCAACAACTTAAGTTTTGCAGAACGCATTTTTGAGAAGTCCTGAGAGATCAGAAGTTGAGGAATTTTAAAATTTCTTTAGACCAACAACAGCAAAGATGAATATGGAAGCATCCAGCAGTGTGCATAGGGAATTAGACACGTCACCTTTGCGTCATAATCCCTAAGGCCCCTGTTATACTCCCGCGGGACGTCCGCGGACGGACGATGCACCGCGGACGGTCGTCGTCCCGCGGGTGCCCTCCCGCGGACGGTTTGCATTGGAGCACGTTTTCGGCGCCGAACTTGGATCGTTGCCAAGAGTTCGGAATGGCGACGTTTGCCCGGCTTCTCCGCAATGTTTTTTTGTTTCTAGGTTTTATTTGTGGTTTAATTCCGTTCCCGTCAGATTTTCTAACTTTTCTCGTGTCATTATCGTTGTTTTTTTAAGTTTTCGCCGCTCCGTCGTCATTTTTTGCCGCGGGAGGGGGGATTTTTCCGTGCCTGCGCCCACTCGGGTGTTTGTTTTGACTGCTATGCTCGAACAACGTAGGAACGCAATGAACACAACAGATTTCATTTAAAGATGATCGTTAAAACTCCACCAACCTGACAGTCGTGGCCCTAATTCGGCCTTGTCGTCCATAGCGGGTGATGAGGGGACCTGGAAAACAAAATTATACTCGTCACCACAAAGAAAAGCATAGCAAACTCGAAAAAGGTTCAGTCAGCTGACACGGTGTCCTCGGGACGGCACCCGTCCGCGGTGCATTGCACCGCCGACGGATGCCGTCCCGCGGGCGCCGTCCCGCGGACGGGAAGTATAACACCCCTCTCGTCGTCTGTCGGCGGCGATCCGCGGAAGGCGGGCGTGGCGGGCCGCAACGAGTGGCCCGGCGCGGGGTCCCGACGCGATTTCCGCCCATCCGCGGGAGCTCCCGCGGGAGTATAACAGGGGCTTAATAAGCGACATATATAATAGAGCAGAGTGATGATAAAGGACATCATTTATCAACACCATTTTGGGGTAGGCCAAGGATCCAGCCTCGAGCTACCAGCAACAGCTGGCTGCTCCTCCGACGACTCTATTATTAACCGTTATAAAATAGCTATATAGAATGGTGTTAAAAATAACACATTGACTTTTTCCGAGATCTGCATCTTGCAAGTAGGAATTCAAGATGCTATTGAGAAAGCACCAAATTTCAGGCTCATTCCCTCCATAACATAGCATGCTTGAGTAGCTGCTACATCATACGGAATAGACGAGGAATTTTGGAATAGGATCTCCTTTAGAATTCACCGTTCCATTATTTGTCTACACATAGTCCTTCAAGTAGAGTAGCCTAGCGCTGCAGTGGAGAAACGAAAACATCCTTCCTATGTTCATCTTCTTTGGAACTCCATTGTCAATAACCTCTTCAAATCAGCTAAGTCCTCCGAAAATGCGCAATTGTGTTCTTCAGTGTGCTCAGGCTAGATGATTCCTGCAGCTTTTGAATATCCATCCATTTATGAGGGGGAATTTTGAGAAACGGTGTCCACTCTGTTAGATGACAGCTCGACGAGGAATATATTACAAACGCCACTGTTTTGTAAGCTATCGCACGCGTTGATTTTAAGAGACCACGACTACCGCTGTTTTACACAGCCAATTCGTTGACATGCCTTAGCCATGGACCCAAATAATCATCGGTATAGTTTCCGTATTTTGCTTCCCTCATTCTTCCTAGAAAAATTTGCTTCTGAATGCACTGTGACTTCTGTTGCAGAGAATGTGATTACTTATTTATTTACTCCTGTTGCCTGATTGACTGCACAGAGACCCTCTATAGCTCGCAACCCATACTACCATCGTCATATATTACTGAACTGCACAGAGACCCTCTATAGCTCGCAACCCATACTACCATTGTAATAAATTACTCTTGTGAAACGTTGCTGCACATATTCATTTGGATTCGTCAAGGTCATATGACACCTGGAATCAGATCAAGAATTTCCTTCCTGACATTTAAGTGGTACTCTTTTTCTTTGACTAACATTTTCCACCACATAAACTTCTTGTCTCACATGGAAGAAATTCACATTCACCCCAAATTCAGACCTTCAGAATGCGAGAGTTTTACTTAACGCCCTGATTTTCAAGCTAATGGATTGGCCTGAAACAAAGTCGGCCTTAATCCACTTGTAAGTTGAATTACTCCACTCATAGAGCTGTTTTTTCTACACAAGCAAATGTGACCAAATCATCAAACATTAATTATAATAACCCTATGCGGTAATTCCACGAGCTCCGATTTCGTGGTGAACGGTTTTATCGTTCATTGACTGTTTAACGTAAATCTTCACTGAAAGGTTTAGAGGCAGATGGTGAGATGGATTCATTTGTTCTTAGATAACCCATACCGCTTAAAGCCCTTCAAGAGACAATGGGATAGATAGCCCTCGATTTGAAGGCGCCTCCTGAGTAAGCTGATGGTGAGTAAATGCAAACAGTTCACTTAACTCATCGAGCTTCTGGGTAGTCTATTCCACATCGTGCTGTCGGTCACCGCATATAACGTTAGACGCTTTCTTTTCTCCTTTACAAATGTTCCACCGAAATTGCAGCTGTTTGCAGGACTTCTAGGATTCGAGGGTGTTCTATGCTTCCACAGTAGTTTCATGGGAATTTCAGGAGGTCTATCAATTAACTGCTGTCAAAAATTGACCACAACCGGGAACAGTAGACCAGTCCACCAACACAGCACCTTAGAAGACGAAAAGATCGAGTTTTAGAGACAGATAACTGCTCACCTAAGGGCACTTGAACCTAGCGAGCATGTGCTAGAGTGCAAGCATGTGGTGGGTTTTTTTTCGAAAAATTAGGCTATGAGCAGAAACACTATGATTTCAATGTTGCGGCTCGGATGCGGTATTAAATAACTCTGATGACCCAGAACGTGGATGTTCACGGAGTAAGGGCACATCCTAGGCAGAGACTGGACAACGCTATTCTGCAGTTTTTAGTTCATTTTATGGTTTGTTGTTCTCAAAGTTGACAACGACGAGGGAATAAACTGGGAGGCAATGCTTCAGCTATCCACACAACCTGTGGAAACGCGCCATCTTATGGATAGTATAGTACCAATAGTAGTAGTGGCTAACAGCATGCATGCTATAATAATGTTTGAAATTTGTGACGAATGTTCTATGTTGGACAACAACCTAAGAAGTTATGCTGTATAAAATATTACTCCGTTTCCTCCCGTATTATCATAGCATTTTACGAAAAAAACGGTAGTGTTCACAGACAGTTGGTCCGATTCCAATGTCTCGAAAGGACGAGCTGTCGGGGGCAATGTTTACCACATCTGCACAAGTGACAAGTTCGTGGTACGGAAACAACTGATAGTGATATGAACTTGTCCACTCACACAGGCTGTGAGTGACGAACACGTGACAAGGAAGGTCCCCTTCGAATCACGGAACTACAAATAGTTGCAGGGACACTCAAGTTGTACTAGGAGCTCGCAACTGAAATTAGGACGTATTACGACAACAGCCGTCAGGAGGGGGAAGAACTAACTGGGGCTGAATCAGATAATGCGCTGACCTAGACTCACCATCATTGGAGAGCACAATTCCTTGCGCAGTGCTTACCAACATTAAAAGTCTAAAAATTCGTCCCCAACTAGAACATGGGCTGTTGGGCTGGTGAACGCAAGTCGAATTTTGCTGTTCAAATTCGCAAAAGAGAGGGTGGTAGCGGTGTTGAGGGATGCACCGGCTTTTGCTCCCTCAGGTCAAGCCTGGCCAGCCAAGCCTTGCATCCCTCCAAGATCGGCGAATTCGTATCAGATCTGGGAAAGGTAAAACAACAAACCATAAAATGAACTAAAAACTGCGTAAATTGTCGTTGGTCAGCCTCAGCTTGGGATGTGCCCGGCAGTCCGTACTCTTGCAAGTTCTGTGATCATTTGCTCTGAATTAGATAAATCTCCAAATTAATCGGTCCATCCATATGATTGGCGTTTAACTGGCTTGGTCTAAAGCTAACGAGCCGAATTTTAAACCAAAAAACATATCTACACCCCAGCACCTACTCACTAAGTTCAAGTGACGTCTGGTGAGTACTTGATTTCAATACTTGAGATTCTCGCCTTCAGTGCACTTTTCGTGGGGTGCTATGTAATGTACTAGTCAATCGTTTTATTGACTTTTAGTTCAGGTTGTGATCAACACTGTATGAAAGCATTTAGTGGCTAAATCACACTGGAGTCGAGTCTTAGAACACCTGCCAACATCTGCATTTTTACTGAAACGACAGAGAGTTCGATGCGTATTCGGCTTCCCGGGAAGTAAACAATTTGTGCACCTGAATTTGCTGCGTCTATTCACCTTACTGAGAAGAACTACACGAAAGGAAGGCTGAAAATTTTTTGTCGTAAATTGCTTTCAATGGTATAGGCTATTTACTGACTAATGAAGCCCTATCGCCAACTTCCCCCTAAGTCCATTCGTTTACCTTATGCCTCGAGGCTGGTGTCAAGGAGGTAAGCTGTTACAATGATGTTTTGTTGCGATCAAAACTCTAGCGCCAGGCAGGACTCGAACTCACACCTTCTGCTGACTGGGCGGGAAGGGACAACGCCATTATGGCATCAGCGGAGTTTAAACGAACGCGACATTCACACGTGGGACCCATCAGCACTATCGGGATTGCCGGACGCTGATATCAGATAAACGGGTGAGTGTCGATGGGTCCCACGATGTTTGAATGCAGAGTGGTTTAATGTATTTACACGCGGTGAGTAGGTCGGCTTCGGGTCCCGCCTGGCGCAAGAGTTTTGATAGCAACAAAACATCGTTATCTCTAAGCTTTTTTTAGGGTGGGGTTTTTTAGCATTCGTGTTGCTTAGATGTTGATTTGATGATTCGGAGGAGACGCCTTTTGCCGGGTGCACTTGGAGTTAGGTAGACTATTAGTTCTCGGGCTGTCGGTTGCTCTCCGGACATTCGCGAAATCCAGTAAGTGACTGCTCTCGTTCAGTGGGTGTCTGCGATACGCATCACGTGGCCAACGCACAAATTTTTGACGACTTGACCCTAGCAACAGCGAATTTGACTATCGGTCATTGGATGACCTCGAAACTCTGGAGAGCCGATCTCACTTGTGTGAATCGTGCCCCTGCGACCTCCTTTTCTTGTAGCGCTGATCGCTTGTTCATCCTACATCGGGAGGACCCAGGCTTCCAAGACGTGCATTCGCGCGGGAAAAATAGTGGAGTCAAATAGGTGTGTGGACGAAGCCGAACGTTCCTCGTCTGCTTCGCGACTTCTTCGAGGCTTTTGCAACTTTTTCGAACCGCTTGTTTGGGTATGTATGTAGGTGGCGGATTCGGAGATGTACTTTCCGTTGAGCGATAATGGCGAATCAGAAACTCCTTCGTTTCTCACCGTCGGATTGACTATCGCCGTTTTTATTGTGGATTTACTATTAAGCTTTAGGCAGCCAATGCTTCGGACCAGCTCAACTCGACATAATAGTTTGAATATAGTATTATCATGTGGATAGAAGTCACGCTTCATGGAATGTAGTTCTCATTTTGCTCTAGGCCATTGCAAGACTTTAAAAGCTCTTCTTCAAAGTCATTCCCCGAAGAGCTCACAGACACGTCAGTTGGCCATCAAACAACGCATCCACTAGTTGCTCTTCTGCTCAGAAAAGCGGCACAGCATCGGTTCGCTCGTTCATGAGTAAGAGACAACGGGGTTGGGTTGGGTTGCCTAAATTGCTGACCATGACCTTCCTGAACCCGTTGTTCGGCGCTTTTCTCTGAATTTCCCGAACGAGAGCTCGCTCTCTGGTGTAAGGGTAAAGACCGCTCACCAGCGGCGGTGGTAGTTAAGATTAGCGGGACGATCGACAACTGGATGGATAAGAAGAAGGACGATTAGAAGGTGATAATAATTGAAGAAGCAATAAATAGACGCTGGTGTGAATAACGTGTTCTTACCCCTGGTGCAACCATAACGCAACTTCTCGTGCAATTGTGTTGCGAGCCCGACTCGACCAGATATCATTGGGTTTGTGGCCGCAAAACTTCGTTAGACTCTTCACGGGACGCTGCGATCAAACCGATGTCCGTGAAATGTTGTCCGAGAAGAAATTCATGGGCACTCCTCACTTCGAGTTTATATCAGCTTAGTCAGTACCAATCCAAAGAATACTTACCTCTCACATTTTTCTTTTTTAACGTAGCAGCAAAAAGGAAGACGTCGTTAACTGCGTCAAATGTGAATATGAAAAAATCGATTTCTAGAAGGTGCACAAGATTCTGTACGGGACAGCGTTGCCTCAAAGTTCATTCTAGGTGATAGTTTTTAGAAAAGACCACTTAGAAATGATTCCCTGAAACCGTCATACTGGCGACAATGGCCATCCTGTTCACGATATATTTTATTAGTTCAGAAAGACTTCATTTTTTGTAGGAGTAAGCTTACGTATCTCATGAAAATAGAAGTAAAGAAAAATGTAACGATGCTTTATCTTGCAAGTCAGTTCAACTTCCTTGAAAACTGGACACATTGTGGTTCACTTAGTGATTTTCTAACAAACATGACGTGTATTGATGAAATTTCAAGTGCATCTTACGATTATTTTCCACTCTTTTCCAACAATCCTTCGCCGTCGTCTTCCGCTTCCGTCCCCTCTGCTCGCGTACCAAGCCGGTTGGTCCTTTGAGCATAATAATGAGCGACTACCACCGAATTTATAATAGATCGCTCAAGCTCGAGGTACATTGAGGGGGCAGTGTGTCCATGTGCCGATATTTCTGGCGCACAACAAGGTGGTGTGTATCAAAGCGATTGGGTGACTCAGTCGTATAACTGGACCTGGATCAGAGATGAGCGGATTGTAAAATTTCGAAAATCGGGTAGCGGATATCGTATAATTTTGCCCAAAAATGGCTGGATAACGGAAAAACGGTTAACGAACAAGCAACAAAAAATAAACATTTTAAAACCATTCTTTCTCTAATAGTAGGTCGGGGGTTGCAACACTGTCCTCTTCTCATGTCAAATAAACCACTTTTAGCCTATCGCTTCCTATCGGTGTTTTTCTTCGAGGCGCGTGGTAACGCACTCGGAGAAGGCACCGACTTAAGCATGCACACCGACGCAATGCTCTTGATGGTTCGGATTTCCTGTCTAGGTATCCCGGTTGTACGGGAATATTAATGCACAGACTGTTCATCGGCTAGCCACCACAAGTCATTGGCCAAATGCGTATCCAAACCGTCTCCACAATATCTCGGAGGAGTCGACTGCGTGGCGCGATCCGCAAAGGAATAGGAATATTAACGTCGTCTTTTATCCTTTGTTCATGTTTTTCGATTGCAATGGAGTCACTAAGAATAGATCCTACGAGGTTTTCTGGGCTTGGAAGGGGCAGCCTTATGGTTAGAAAGAGTCGCCTTTAGACCAGAAAAGAGAGGAATTGCCGACCCAATGATCACTTTCATATTGATAGGAAAATAAGACGAAAGAGGCGTTGAAGAACGAAACTGTCCTTATGAAAACAGGGGAAGCCTGGAAAACACCTTCGCATAGCAATAGGTGTGATTCATACAGCTCCATTCACTGACATCTGTATTCATCCAGGGAGGCTTATCAGCCTTTCGGCTGTTTTCATAGTCATGATCAGTTGGGTTGTTTTGCTACAGCTTCGTTTCGTCCTTCTATTATTTATTTATTTATTTACTGCACCAGAAGTGCGCCTTTAAAAACATAACGGAGAAAGAGAACACAGTGTTAGTCAAACAGTCAAATTCAGCTATGAAAAATAACCCAACGGAAATTGTGAGTAGTAGGAGAACACTATGAGCTGCAGCTAGGTAAAAGAACTTAGTGTGCAGCTGTCCAGCAGACTCAGCGCAGAGGACTGAGAAATAGCGTACTCAAAAGAGTGAAATATAAATGAGTATAATTCTAAAAGAGCTGCTTTAAGTTAGGTATAGTTAAATAAGCAAATTTGATATCACCATCAAAGGGTGCAGGCGTTAGCATTCAGTATACCTATGGCGTGATTCCAAGTGGGTGTGGAAATCACTTTCGAGCACCCTGAGGAGAGAAAAGCACCTAGGAGTCCGGACGTATAACCGGTCATACCCAGGCGGCCAGTAGCAACTTTAAGCCTCCTCTCCTGATGCTTCCATAGGAACTGAATTATCCCTAACCGCACTAGCATACATAGAATATCTAGCTATGGAAATAGAACTAAAATCAAAGAATAGACAAGAACAAAAAACGAGGTAGATAAAATAAAATTAGAATATAGGTATAGTCATAAGTCCTCTGCACTGAAGCTCTGAAGAACCGCCAACAATGCAGCGTGAGATCCGCAGGCATAGCTATCCCCATAATCAACGCAAGAAAAAAAACAACAAAACAACAAAACAGTGGCACATCAAGGTAGGTAGCGGCACGGGTCCGAGGTGTCGACAGCCTCATTCGTGAAGCTTCGTTTCATAAACCGCTATAGATCTGAAGTAGAAGCAAGCAGCAATCAACCAGAAAAGAAAGGGGACGGTGCGATATCTGAAAAAAGTCCATAACTCTAGTCAATACCGAGAATATGCATAAGATCCAATTTCTCCAACCTCTCTTTGAAAGTCTGACTGCTTTCAGCCGTAAAAATATCCGCTGGAAGGCACTGAAACCACCTAGAGACTCTATAGAACAATGAGTTGAACATTTGGCTGTGATTCCTACTACCAACGTTTATGTGGTGCAAAGTGAAACTTCCAATTCTCTCACTACAAGGACGGAAAACCCAGTATTTGTTCGGGTTAAGTCTGGTTTCTCTTCGAAGGACTTTGAAACAGAACACGAGATCTGCTATGGCTCTCCTACACTGAAGACTTTTTAGATTGAGCTTCCTCAAACGGGTAGGGTAATCGGGCATTTCCGAGAAATCTGAACATCTAGACATCCTCCAAAAAATTATTCTTGTAAACGTTTGCTGCACCTTTTCAAGTTGGCGAATATCCTTCTTGGAGCAGGGATTCCATGCAGGTGAGCAATATTCCAAGTGCGGAAGGATATATGTCTTGTATAAACGGACAAGTATGAAAGGATCAGAAGTGTGCACGTTTCGAAGAATAGAAAAAAGAGCAGAATAAGCCTTTTTCACAGCAAATGCAATATGACCAGAAAATTTAAGCTTAGGATCAACCAGGATGCCAAGGTCTTTAGAAAGCTCACATTCTTTCAGAGTCACCCCACCTACAGCGTAGCGTTTAGAACTACTTCTGCCAATTCGAAAAACGCAACATTTGTCAAAATTGACCACAAGGTCCAGACGAGACAAGTATTCATTCAATTTCTCCAAGCACTGTTCAAGGGTATCACACACCTTAACTGAATTCCAGCTGTCGTAGACTCCATAAATTTTAATGTCATCAGCGTATAATTGGACTCTAATATCTTGTGAAGCTGAAAGAATCGTAGGCAGATCAATTATGTAAATTAAGAAGAGTAAAGGAGAGAGAACGCCGCCTTGAGGTACACCACTGGCACAGGAGTGCCTTTTGGAATAGCTTCCACCAACCTTAACAGTCATGAACCTACCACTTAGATAAGCTCTTATCCAGTTTAATAGGTTGCTAGGCAAACCTAAGGAATCTAGCTTGGAAATCAATTTGACATGGTTAACTCTATCGAACGCTTTAGAGAGATCAATAAAAATTAAATCAATTGATTTACCATGGCTAAGTGCGAGCCTCCAATCAAATATACTATCTACCAGATTTGTAAGAGTTGAAGCCCCAGCTAGAAACCCATGCTGCTCAAAAGGAACGGGGTGGAATTTACGGATCCAAGAAAGGAGCTTATCCCTTATTATTCTTTCCATGACCTTTATGGCAGTAGGAGTAATACTAATAGGTCGGTAATCACATATTAAACTAGGGTTGCCAACTTTAGGTATGGCTGTAACCAAAGCTTCCTTCCAGATCTCCGGCACTTCACCAAACAATAGAGACACATTGAAGATATGTGCCAATGGCCTAGAAAGAGTACGAGCACATTTCTTGAACAAAATAGGCGGAATTCCATCGAAAGGTTCAGTGGTAGAAGGCTTAATTCGCTTGAGAATACTGCAAACTTCTGCAGGGGTGACAAATGCTTCCAGAACATTTAGTGTGCTAATAATAGGGTTGGATTGATGAACTAGAACTCCACTGCCATCACTAGAGAAAACGCTAGCGAAAAAGTCACCAAACGCCTCAGCCTTTGAAGAATCTGTCATAAGCCTGGTGCCGTCATAGTCAGAAAGAGCAAGAGCCTGCTTATTGAGTTTTAATATATTTCGTATATAGGCATAAAGCTTTTTCCTGGGGGCACGAAATGCAAGGTAGCGTTCTTTATACTCCAAAAATCTCTTGAGGTGGAAGTCGATATCTGAACAAACTTTCTTATAAAGTGAGCTACGGAGAGAGAAACTAGCACTTGAAAATAAGCGTTGTTTCTGTGCCATCAAATTTATTACATGCCTAGGAAGATTAAGGGTAGGCGGTCTTCTTGCTCTGAAGGGTACGAAGCTTGCAAGCAAGTCGTAAACAACAGAACAAAATCTTCGATAGAGGTCACTGACGGAGACGTATCCATCAAAGAGGCTGAACCAATCAACCCTATCGAAAAATTTGTTAAGAGAGCCATAGTCAGCTTTAAGGAAATCAGGCAATGGCAAGGAGTGTGAAACGCTCCAGGGTACGTTGATGCTAAAACGAACCACGCTATGATCAGAGCTAGCCAAAGGAGGAGAAGTCACTACATTGCAGAGTTTGGATGAAGTAGTAAGGATGATATCAAGTGTTTTGTCTAAATGTGTTGGCAGATTAACAAGCTGCTTCAATCCGCAGTCCTCGAAGAAATTAAGAAAACGTGAGGAAACAGCGTCAGCAGGCTTTTTCTTAAGCCAGTTTATGGATAGATTAAAATCACCAAGCAAAACGATATCACTCTCAGACGAGGAAAGGACGCTAAGTGTTTCAATGAGGTCATCATCATCTGAGCTTAGGGAGTTGGGTGGTCGATACACAAGTATAAGCCTGAATACGGAGGAAGGGTAGAACATATCTGTACATAGGACATCAGCTTTAATAGAAAAGCAGTGTTCAATTTTTTGCATGTAAAGGTCACTCCTAAATATGCAACAGACTCCTCCTCCTTTTCGTCCAGGTCGATCAAAGCGAAGAACATTATAGGGAAAGTCAGAAACTATTTCAGAGTCCTTGATTTTAGAAGAGAGCCAGGTCTCGGTGATAAAAACGACACTAGGTTTACTGTTCGACAATAAGTTATGGAGATGGTGCAACTTATTACAAAGACTTCGAGCATTTAGCAAATAACAGGACAGAGAATCGTTCTTACCAGGCCAACTTACTGGTTTCCCGAGCTTCTCAAAGGGAGCTCAGATATGTGTTTTAACTCATTTCGGTAGACAACCCACTCACGGCGTCCTAAACTCGTGTTCTTATCCTTTGCCATCTGTCTCAGTTCGAAATCACGCTTACGTTCATCGGCTGTCATGCTGCGCCTAATGTAGACGTCCCTAAAGTCAGATACTTTTCGTAGTAGACGTGCATTTGCGAGCGCATCGCGCCAATGGGAAGTCGTTGGAAGCACTATCTTAAGCAATCGCGGACGTGATGGGTCGGGCTTACCCATTCGGAACACCTCCATGGGCTTACAGTCAACCTTAATTGCATTCAACAGATTGCAAACTTTGACATCTAAGTCGATTTGGCGCTCATACGGAGATAGATTACCCTGTGATTCCTCTAAACCTGAAACAACTATACTGCGCGAACGTTTCTCGGCTTCAACAGCATCCGCGAATCCTGTTAAGACCTTTTCACAGGCCACCACCAGCATCTCACCTATGACGGGATCTTTGTTATGCTCAATGATGGTTTTAAGGATGTCCGAAAGAGACATCTGGCGTAAGTTTGCAAGAATAGGATCTAGAGCCGTAGATGTGACCTGCGATCCGACAGAAGTGCTTTGTCGCGAGGTATTCCTAAGCGAAACGTTTGAGTTACGAGTTGATCGCGGCATTTGATCTGAGAATCTTCAAATAATCAATCAACGATATTGAACGGATGGTGAGAAGGAGATGAAAACAGCACCGACTTGAGGCTATCGGAGAACGATCGAATGAGGCAAGTTTTATGAGCTGAATAGGACAGACAGAGTAGGACGAAAGTGAGGGGCCAAGGCTGGTAACACCAGAGAATACAATGAAAATAAGAGCAATAGGCACAGAGCGGATGTGGAAGGCAGCCGCACGGAGCGCCGGCAGACAGTCGAGTGAGCTTAAGAAACTACATAATACAATCCGCTGTTGTTCTCGGACGAGTACCTCAAGCTTCGCTTGCCTTTTTCAAACTCTGAAGGTGGTTGTGCAGAAACATCGGCCGAATTAAGTTTGTATATCAGTATTGAATCGGCGGTTGGTCGACAGCTAATTCTACTGCTCAACAACTCCGCGTAAACCTACAGACGAATCTGGAGTTATTTGGAAATATTAAAGTGCTGGCTTTCCACCGACCACTCGGAAGTTATGCACATGCACAACATAGTTTCAAAAAGCTAAGAGATCGTGTAGAAGTTGGACATCTGGCACACCCTTAAAACGGTGTTATTCGATATATATATATATATATATAAGCGTTGTTGAAAAGTTTTATTGACTAGAGCGATGACCACTCAAAGTGAAAAAGTGTGTGATTTCGTTTTCAAATTGTTCAAGCTCGGCAGCAAGCCAGCGACGAGGGTCAAGCGCATTCAGGAAGTCACCGGCAAGTTCACCTCTAACCGAACAAATTATTGAGGACGATATCAGAATTTCCTTTCCACCAAGAAGGGCAACAAAGACAAGTCACTCCCGGAAAGACCAAGTGCTGTAAACAAAGCGGGCCTGCATAAATCGAATTGGCAATAAATAAGTAAATAAATAAATGAGGTTATGGCGATGGTACACAACTTCTTCATGTCGAAACCGACCAAATTCTACAGAGATGTAATCCACTAAGTTCATAAAAAGCGGAAGAAACTCGTTGGAAATAACGGCTGTTACTTGTTTTAAGTCAATCATTTTTTTTTTGTGTTTTAGTGAAAAGCCCACAAATATTAGGTTGCAACAAATTAAATGGCACTGGCTCGCGACATTTTTTTTTGCGCGTCTTTACGCGTTTGATCAAGAACAAACCGTAACATGTGGCATATCATTTAGAAGCGCAAACTTTGCTCTACCGGTGAGTACCAAATTTTCTATGTAAAAGTGGGAAAACTTTAGAGTTTGATTGACTTTTTTGCAGATGGACAAAAGGGTAATCCGAGGCATTTACTTGTATGAATTCAAGCTGGGCACTACAGCTAAGGAGGCGGACGAAAAGATCAACGCCGCATTCGGTCAAGGATGTTCCACAATTCGGACGGCGTATCGTTGGTATCAGAAGTTCCGGAATGGAGATGAGAGCTTGGAAGAACATGAAGGTCGTGGGAGGCATAGTGATGTTGATGAGGACAAGCTGAGAGATGTGGTAGAGGAGGATCCACACAAAGGTACCAGGGAGATAGCGAAGGTTCTTGGCGTCAGTCACATACAGCTGCCCGGCATCTGAAGGAAATTAGAAAGACCAAAAAGCTGGAAAGATGGGTGCCTCACGAGCTGTCTGAGGAGCAAAGAAACCGACGATATGAGATCTCGTCCGCACTGCTTCTACGGAACGAAACGGACCCATTCCTTGATCGCATCGTAACCTGTGACGAGAAATGGATAATGTACGACAACAGGCGACGATCGGCACAGTGGGTGGACAGCGATGAGAGCCCCAAGGTTTTTGCGAAGCCGGAATTGCACCAAAAGAAAGTAATGGTGACAGTATGGTGGTGTTCGCTGGGAATTATTCACCACAGCTTCCTCCCTCCCGGTGAATCCATCACGGCAGAGAAGTACTGCATTAAAATTGAAGAAATGATGAAAAAGTTGAAGGATATCCGGCCGGCCTTGGTAAACCGAAGGCGAGTTCTCCTTCTGCACGACAATGCTCGCGCCCATGTAGCACGAATGACGTTGCAGAAATTGAATGAGCTGAGCATTGAAACTCTACCACATCCTCCGTTTTCTCCCGACCTCTCCCCAACAGACTACCATTTCTTCAAGCATCTTGGCGACTTCTTGGTAGGAAAATATTCAAATACCAACAGGATGCCGAAAGTGCCTTCGGAGATTTCGTCAATTTCAGAACTTCTGATTTTTATGCTACTGGGATAAAAAAGCTTGTGTCACGTTGGCAAAGATGTGTAGAATCAGAAGGTTTTTATTTCGATTAATAAACTTGCCTACAAGCCGAGATATTAACTGTTTAAATTTACAATGGTTCAGTGCCATTTATTTCGTTACAACCTAATAGAAATGAGCAGGGTAGTGATCTGCATTTCAGAACACGCTATGAGCAGGTTGATAGTGTGGCCTAATTATGCCATTGGGACTTTAGGGAAGACACCACCTAGCATTGCAAGCGCATGTCGAGTGTCAGCTGAAAAAAACGATTTTAGAAAGTTGCCCTTATATTCAACTAGTAGTCATAGGGGTGCCAGATTTCGATGTTCGTTATCCGTTCAAAACTCTACGGATAAGCCAAAACCTGACTGAAACCGGATAATGGAAAACGGATAACGATTAGGCCTATTTTATACTTCGGAACGCTGTCGCTGAAGTATAACATAGGCCTTAATCCGCTCATCCCTGGTATGGATGGTGATCGTGAACCTATCGCCCGATTCCAGAAGACTTGTCAGAACTCGTGCTCTAAGTGCGTAAATAGAGAAGACGCGCCGTTTGAGGTGTGAGCCTCGTGAATGTGTCGTTGGAGATATTTCAGAACAAGAATTCCTCCATTAGTTCCATCAACAGTATCAATCTATTGTCCTTTATCGATCGGTTTCATCGATTTTTGCCCTTAGTGGAAACTACTGTTTTTCAAATCAGTCGTATGTGACGATGTTCGGGCAGGCTTCAAAACAGAAAGAACAGTATTAGAGGGTCGACCAATATTGGTCAGTTTTGCCGTTATTTCTGAAGATTGGACGTTTTGGAGTGGAAGTCTTACGAATGGGTTGAGAATGGAGGTAGACATTTTCAAGGCCAGTGTTTTGGTAGCCTACGCTATCCTATCTCACAATGCTCTCAACATAAAAGACTAGACCGCTGCTCTTTTCTCCGTATTTATGATCACATGAGCCGATGAAGAAAACATGAAAACAAAAAAAAACAAAACAAACAAACAAAACAAGAAACTGCATGCAAAACCTTCTACTTTCGTAATTTCAGGAAGGCCATGAACGCGATTCCATCCCTCCACGGTGAAGAAGATCAGCGCCAGACTGCCTGAGAGTGGGATAATGTTATCTTGTCTTCCTGTTAGCCAGCACATGTATGTAATTGCAAAAATCAGTTGGTCTCTCAAAAGATTTCCTCGATATCCCGTAGAAGTAGCGTGCGTGGCACACCCCATCAAGGTATTGAATAACGCTAACCATTATCGTGATGGAAAATGCAGTCTATTACAAAGTAGGTCTCACCCTCCTAACGGTCTTTATGTAAATTTGCTTGAATATTTTTTAGAAATAACAGCAGAAGTATACTCCTATGGTTCGTTTCGCCATCTCCCGTGAGACGAACCTTTTTTATTATAATACCTCCTCGGTGGCCATCAGTGAACAAAGGAGGTGTTACAGTTTTCACATTTTTTAATTTTTAATCTTTAATTTTTAATATTTTTTTTATTTCTTACTTTTTGTTTTTTATTTAGTTATTTTTTATGTTGTTCATTTTTTCGTTTTCTTTTTTCATTCTTTTACTTTTTTGTTTTCATTTTTATTTTTCTTTACATATTTTCTTATTTCTCATTTGTTGTCAGTATTTAAAAAGTGTTAAAGTTAGCTAACTTACGCACTGCTCTTGTGTCCATTTAGTATTGTCTTAGTCGCGTTCCTATACCGTGCTCTATTATACGCCAACAGTATGGATATGTATTATGATGCATGTTATCATTACGGTACTCCTTTCATTTTCCAAATTACTGGTACTTAGGCACACTATGGAGTCATTTCACAGAACACTGTTAATACTCATTTCACAACAACATCAACTCCCATCGACTTATGTCGCTGTTTCCACATTCCCTTCACCGGCATACCAATTTCCAAAAGATCTACTCTCATATGTATGATAGCAAAAATATGTCAAAATGTAAATGTCAGGGCTGGTCGCCTTTACCAGCGCCTAGGGCAAGTAATCATCAATAGAGTCCCATTATCCTCTGCAGTCTTTCCGTTAGTTCCTCCGTTAAAATCAATTGCGGTAGAGGGTGGATGCTTGGCCGCATCTCTTCCGCTCGATGTAGTCATATGTTGTTATTAATGAACATTTGCTTGCTCTTACACTTGCGCCGCCTGATGAAAGCGTTCGCATTAGAGCGGGTCGTAATGATTTTTCCGGGTGAATAACCTAAGACGTTGGCGAGTATGACGACATGCGCTCTGCATGCTGTGCGTATGTCTCGGGCAATTTTTCCCAATACTTGGACCCTATTAATTCGAAAAAGCCGCAGAGATCTTGAAAGAATTTCATTGCTAACATGACCACCCAATTTGTGTAGGTCCATACTGGATGGAACAATTCAATTTTTATTGAACCTACCTTGATGATCGAATCTGTTTTCTTCCGCCTAACGGTAAAACGCCATTGCTTGTCTCCTCATTTTATCACAGACTGAAAGTCAGTATGTTAAGGACACAGATTATAATGGTGACGTTAATCAATTCCTTTCGAGATGCGCATTCCATTTCTGCTAAATATTGTGGAGAAAATTTATATTATCGTGTGTTTGGCCATTTTAATAAATTACTTTGAGGAACCACTGAAAATTTTAATGATAATTTACTCCCCCAGATATTTCTACTGCCATGACAATTCATCGTGCCTAGACCTGGTAGGAGCGAGTGTCGTTCCAGACGCACATCATCGGTCAGCTCATAAGGCACCCACTTCGACATCTTCTTCACCTTGCCGATTCTCGTCAAATATTTTGTTATCATACAACGATGTACGCCAAGGCCCTCTGCTATCGAATGTATTTTTGTCACAGGATTTGCTTCGTCGGGTCTCCTCAAAACTTCATCGTCATTCGACGACCTGCGCTCACGACACGGTTTTTCTTCAAGCCCAAAATCGCCAGAAGCGAATTTTTCGAAGCAGGACCTCAATGTTCTTTCGCAAGGACAGTCTGTCCCAAAGGCGCTGCTAAGGTTACGGGATACTTCTGCCGCAGAATGTCCCAATTTGAAATCGTGAAGCATGGCGACTCCATAGTCGCGTCGGCTCGTGATTTTACGGAGCCCTGCAAAAGGTCGGCTAGAATAGTCAGAGCGACATCCACATGTTTTTTGAAAGAGCATGGAAAAACCTACCGAATGCTATGTGTGGCTTTCCCTGATACGGAATGATTTAGGGAAGAAACGCATTTATTTATACGTACCTCGAAACGGAGCTTAATTTTGCAACAGCCTAATATATGGTCCCATGATGGCAGGCAGGAAGGGGTCGCGCAATACGTCAAGCCCACCGTAGGGTTGACCGCTGTCACAACATGTGGAGCAAGGGAAGCCCAATTCGGTGTTGATTTTAATGTAATGTGCACAGCACCGTATCATGAGGACGAAATTGGCTCCAGAAAGGCTCTTTAGGCTTCCTGGATTCGCGAAAGAAATCTATCCATGAACAACAAAGCAAGTGCATCTCAATTACAAGTGGTCTTTCTTGCCTTTTATTCTATTATGCGAACTTTGAGGGGTTTGCATATACTGCCGTGTGCATTTTTCGACATCCGACACACCGTGCAGTATATTTGACCGCCAAAGTGCTTCTCACTTGTTCAATGGCGGCCAGCTGAATCGGTCTTCCTGCGCTGGCGGAATATCGATGAGTGAGCTGACTAGATTTGGGTTCTCTGCCTGACCCTCTTAGGACTGGTTGATACTGACCAAAAGGGGGGACCCAGAAAACCAAAAGGGGGACCCTGTTTTCGACCCAGAAAGCTCTACAGACGGCAACATTTCGACCTTGTTTCAGGGCTTGAAGAGGACGAGTTAGTCGAAACATCGGCCATAGTGGTATATAATTTTTTAACAAACTTAGGCAAAAGGCGCAAAAGAATAGTCAAGTCAATTGTTACTGTGCAGTATAAATAAATAATTTAAAATCTTCTGTATAACCACCAAAATCATATGGAATTTTGACGCAATTCCAGAAATAGATGAGCAGCCTCCTAGAGTACTGAAGTGCAGAACCACCGACTTCAGCGGTTCTGCGGTCTGTTTTTGAATGGAAACTACATAGCACAACTTCTATGGTAGCATTTCGAATCCTTCTTTACAGTTCGAAACAAGAGGAATCTAATCTTGTGTGATAGATACAAAATCGCAGGGATGTGTTGTAACACAGCCCAGACTCGGCCAAACCAATCCTTCCAACCACTTCACCATGCACATGTTTGAATGAAAGATTACAAAAAAGGTTGTCGTTTTGAACACATGACTTTGTACGAAGACACAATGATGCTGTACGACAAACGCAACTATTGAAATGGCTACAATTCTTTGCCCTTCAACAATAGGTTATTGTTGCTGCAAGGAGAGGTGTTCTAAATCTGATGGCTCAAAAACCCAACGCAATGTGGACATAAAACCAGCTCCGCAATGAACATGCCCTAAAACATGGAGAAACTGCTGGGGTTTTGAGCACCTGATAGGCTTCCAGCATTAAAGTTTCAACGATGTCATTGATTTCCTAGCCTTGTCTTTCCCTTCAGTACGTACAGGGTGTCCAATAATTCTTCTTTTTCTTCTTCTTCAGCGTTTGTCCCGCTTCATGGCGGGGTCCGCTTTTCTGGTGTCATGTCGCCATCTTTCCCGATCCCGGGCTAGATCAGGGTGGACACCAGCTACTTAAAGTCCTTGTCTGCGCTGCTTCGGGCGCCTTATAGGTCGTTTTCCAGACACTTCGAAGTTAAGGCCTATCTTACGGAAGCTGTCTTCCTTTCCACGCAGAACGTGACCGAAGACGAGCTTCGCTCTTGTCAGTTATCGGCGCGACACCGAACTTCTGCCGAATAGCTTCGTTTCGGATGCGATTCAGGCGCGTAACTCCTATCGCCCAGCGCAGCATATTTGTTTCCATTACGCTGAGGCGACTTTTCGTTTCCTTTGTCGCAGGCCAACACTCAGCTCCGTACATCGCTACCGGACTGACGACGGTTCTGTAGATCTTTGACTTAAGCGCTCTGGCATCTTCTTGACGCAGAGTATCACCTGTATCACCTGTATCACCTGTCGTCCCGTTGATCATCGACTTGCTCGAGCGGGCGCCAGCAGCGTCTCCATTCGTCCCTGTCGCGTGCCAGAGTGGTCCAATGGATCCTCCTCGCTCGAGGGACACGAAGAGCGTCATATCGGTCGTTCAGGGCTTTCACGAAGAAGTCCGACCAACGCGTTGGTGGGCGTCCTGGTGTTCTTTTGACATCCCGCGGAATCCAGTCTGTGACGGCTCTCGTCCAGCGGGTGTCTGCGAATCGCATTACGTGGCCGGCCCACCTAATTTTCGCCGACTTGGCCCATGCGACAGCGTCTCTGATCTTCGAACGTCGGCGAAGCTCGGAACTCCGGAGACCTTCTCTCACTTGCGTGAGTCGTGTCACTCCGAGCATCGTCCTCTCGATTCCACGCTGCGCGACGCTGATCGCGTGTTCATCCTGCTTTCGTATAGCCCAGGTCTCTGAGGCGTATGTTAGGGCAGGAAGAACAGTGGAGTCGAATAGGTGGGCACGGAGTCGGACGTTCTTCGTTTTCTTCACGACTTCTTCGACGCTCTTGAAAGCTCCCCAAGCCGCTCGTTTCCTCCTGCTCAGCTCTGGTGCTAGGTCGTTGGCCATGTTGACTTCGCGACCCAGATACACATAGCTGGAGCATTCGGAGATGTTCGTTCCGTTGAGCGAGAATGGGGCATCAGAAACCCATCCGTTCTTCATGAACATCGTCTTCGTAAGATTCAGCTGCAGTCCAACGCTTCCACATACACGATCGAAGTCGGCCAGCATTCGCTCCGCCTGAGTGATGCTCGGTGTTATGAGCACGATGTCGTCAGCGAAGCGAAGATGGTGCAGTTGCCGGCCGTCGACCTTCACTCCCATGTCATCCCATTCTAGTTCGCGCATGACGTTTTCGAGGGTGGCGCTGAAGAGCTTCGGGGATATACTACGCAGAGTACTCCAGTCAATAAGCGCCATTTGGATCAACCTGCATTCACGCGTGAGTTCACTTCAACCATCAAACTGCCATCAGACGCTATTGCTGATCCTAAATATTTAAACATCGAAGTGCGTGCAAGCTCAGTGCCGTTAATCTTAACGGAGCCGGACTCGTTCACGTCAGTCGCTTGCTACTTAGTCTTCTTGATGTTCAATTTGAGTCCGAACATAGCCAGGCGGTCGCACCAAACTTGCACCTCTCGCTCGAGTTCACCTTGGTCTTCGCAGGTGAGCATCACGTCATGGTGTCCAATACTTATGACAACGAAATTGACCTTGTAGTTTTTTGTGGTTACCAGTGTCACCCAAAAATTGGCTACGAATTCGTTCTAACTCTTCTTCAAGGTCTTCTCGAAAAAGACGATCCTATAACCAAGGTTTTAATGGGAAATTACCGAAACAATTGTCGGAAACAAAAAATGATAGAGCTGTTCTTTGTCGGAGCCCAACCGATAATTCTGAAGTAGAACGCACACTACAGTAAAATATGGTTCAACCAACATTGTAAAAAAAGACGTAAGAGTAGTACTCACTCATCAATCCGTGAGCTCAGCATCGTAAATGTTTAAGATTGTGCACAAAATTCTCTCATTAATTTTTCCATCTCACTTTATGTACTTTGTAAAACAGAAAAGCTTGCGCTCCAGGAAAAAAGAAAAACGTCGGCAGTCTGACGTTGTCTTTGGAACAAATGAGGGCAAAATTGTGAACGACTTTTATTTTTAACAACAATTTTGTTTTTAACAGCGGTTATTTTATTACATGTGGCACTCTGTGAATGATTAGCAAAAACTGTTAGATAGCGCTCTCAGCCTTAATCCATTTCCTAAAATTACCAGTCTACTCACTTGTTGCACTAATAGAGCCTGCAAACCCTATTCAGTTTTCTTTGTTGTCCCTGTTCACTGAATCCGCAGAGGGGGATACACATTCCCGTGTTTCGAAGCTTCAGCAATAGCCTAGGACAACTAACGATAAACGTTCGAGGGCACCTTTTCCAAACGGTGTTTATATCAATTGTTTTTTTTATGTCAGACTATTTGTGGTGTAATTCTCAACAGATCTGCTTTGATCTTCTGGGCTTCAATGATTTTCAGCTGAATCTGATCATTACTAATCATTTTCCTTTTAATTGCGCTAGCATTCTGACGTACCTGATTGATATGAGTTGCAGTCTTTAAAGTGTTTAAATAAATAAATAATAAAACTCCAAGAAGTGCTGAGAAGCGCGAAGCTAATACTCTCTCTGTATCTGAAGGCTTTTTAAACCATAAGCCAGTCTTTGTAAATAAATTCTGGTTTATGGATTAAAATTTTATTCTAAATTTGATTTTGGCTGAATCTCATCGTTTCTGTACTACGATGTTTTTTTCAATAGTTATAGGGCAAAATGTACCAATTTATCGACCTGACAGAAAGAGATTGTGAGATGGATACACAGCTTGGTCCCTTAGCCCTACATTACACGCATAATCGCTTCGTGGTGTGACAGAAGTCGGCACTTTATACGATAGGCTAGCAGCGCATTGTACAAACATACGTCTTATACTTATAAAGTGGTTTCTATACAGGTCTTCATCTACGCGGAAAAGTGCTTAGATCGTGGTTTTGGGTGTTCGACCCGAGCACAGGCGCCGTATTCTGGTCGATTGTTCTCATTTCCTCGCTGCCTGCGAGCGTATTGCACGCGAGCATCTTTAACGATAGAGCCCTCAGCCTTCCCTTCCTTTTCTACTCTTGCTCTTGGGCGGGGGGACCGCATCACTTCAACGCTTTTGTCCAGCACTCTCAATAATGTAATTTGAGCTTTATATGCATTCGTCTTGAAATGCCCTCTGTGACCTTCAACTACACTTGTGGACCTGAATAGTTCTCTATTTATTTTCTTCTTCGCCCAAAATGTAGTGATGAACAACGGACGCAAGTTTCGTGCTCTATTTAGAGCCCGACATTCACGCCGTGATTGCACAACAGCTCCATGTCGCGCTATAATTTAATTTTTAATGGTATTTCGCCTTCAGGATCACCTGATGCAACTCTGGTCACCATCTGGTCGACCTTTCTTTTCGGTTTATTTGCTAACTAATTCTGTCACGCTTGTTGTTAGAAAACTTGTTTATACCGCCAGCAGTCTTGCATTCGCTGGAAGCATCACAATGACAGTTTGCTCTAGCGCTACAGGTAACAGATGCTGGAGCCTACTGAAGCAAAACAAGACACTGAGCGACTCGTTTGTGTTCACATTGAAGCTATTGTCATTCTATGCAAGCAATGGATGTGGTCTTTTCCTAGTTCTTTGCCCTTCAGTCCTTCAATCATGGATGCTCGCGTGCCCTTGCTGAAATGACGTATGCTCCCCATTCCATGGTAGGAGGCGCGGGAATAGCTCTGACCTTGTTATTATTCTGCAACAATTCCATTAAATCATTAAATAAATTGTTGAAGGACTCATTCTGTAGTGCGATAACCCAGAGGACTTCTCCAGCCTCGCTTTGTATACACCAAAAAAGCCGCTTAATTATAACGCTATAACGCTTTCGAATGAACACGGGAGTCACGACGCATGTTTCCAGACTTTGTCATGACCAGAAAAGTGACTTACCTGCCCAATCTTGCAAGCAATAGACACAACCGGGAAACGCTGAACTACTAATCGACCTAGATAATATCCAGGAAATTGGTATCCGCAAAATGTGCCAAGAAACTACTTGGACTGGTGCACCCAGCTTCAGCGAGCTTCTTCTGTAGGTGGCGATGGTTTTTTTTTCTACTGATATAAAATTCCGGATGGTGACCTTTCAAGAATTTTGAACAACGGTTTCAGCGTCTTGAAGATACAACTAGTTTAGCAGAGCCTCTTCCTTCTCCCTCTTCAGACCACTTGGATCCACAGAGTCACTGTTCCCAGACTCTCATCGACCAACATTGTTCGTATGTTCGTATAGCCGAGATTCTCTGCTGCGTAGCTTTGACTTTAGAGTAGCCATTTTTTGTGACGTCTATTTATAATCTCCTATGTTGTTCTTGTTGAGCGGTATTCCGAACTTTGGGACCTATCGTATAGAAAATCCCAGAAAAATGTTTGTTATTGAGACCACTTCATCTCGCGAACAGCTTACGCGTTAGGATTTTCTGAACACATTGAAGAGGTTTTAAATCTTTCTTTTGGCATGGTCTGAGAATCGAAGCACACATTCTACAGCGCGCCTTACGTAGGACTTGTAGGCTCTTGCAGGAACGGGCTGGTCTTAAGTACCTTATGCGAATTGCAAGCCCGGTGGACAGCTTTTTTATAAGTTCTCTGTAATAATGTTCGAAGGTTGAAATTCCAACTTTTAAATTACGTAGTATAGTAATTTTAATAAAGTAAACATAAGGTTAACACGCCTTTCCTGTTTTGCCCTTCTCGTATTCGTTTTCAAATTTCAGTGTTGTTCACCTCTTCACCATCACAGAGGTCACCCGAATTTGCCATGATTCCCTCGTCTTATCGACGCTTCGCAGCCCTTGATGGCGATTGTAGCACTGGTCCGATCTTATGAATTCCATCTGCTGGACGCCGTAGGCAGCGCAGGCATCTTAAGCCGTAGGCCTGCAATGAGTTTCTTTTGCGGTTCCACCCTCTAACGCAACTCGTCCCGAGTGTTTTTGCATGGCGAGGCCTGTATACGTCCTTGAGTGGATGTAAGAAACAGAAATTGCTTATCTAATTTATGCTAAGACAATGGACTGCAGATCTTGTTTGAGCATTGCTCTCCTTTAATGGTGAAATCCAATGATTTTAAGACAATTAGTCTAAAGGGCAATCAGTCTTTTTGTAGGCCTTCGCAACCTCTTTGGCCTTCTGGTAAGGAAGACTAACTGAATTGATGCAATGTGGTGACTAATGTGTTTCAGTTCCCCAACAAATATTCAGCGGTGTTTTTACGTTTTATGTCAAGTTCTCTGCCTTTTCCAAGGACGTTGTAGCAGCACCAATCCACGCATGTCCTTCACCGTGTAGGTTGGAGAAGCGGTTTCGAACGGAAATCCTTCCTTTCCTTCATTCCAGGACGTGTTTACGCTCATCCTAAGAATCTAACAAATAGAGACGTTCCCCGTTCGGGAAGAGGGCAAGCGTCTGCTCCCATCCTTTCCTCATTCAATGCGCAGAGCCAGTTGACCTTGTGTTCTGTTTCCTGCGAAGTTCATTGCCCTCATGCCTTAGCCTTGTTAGCCTTGGGATTCGTACGCCATTGAGTTCCGTTCTCAGTCACGCAACGAGCTCGGAAGGTGTGAATTTGTGTGCTCCGCCTCCCTCCTCGCCTTCATTCGCGTGCTCGCGGCCCTCTACGTCGGTATTGTAAAATGTATGCGCTTCATCAACCAGTCAAACCACTCTTTAATTAGGTGGTCATTGGTCAAATATAGAAGAATTTGATTTCAAAAGTAGGATTTTGCTACTCCACTCTCAACTCACTACGCCTTTTGCAGGAAAAATTTTAAAAAATAGAAGCAGGATATACAATTTTGGAAAACCATGATGAATACAGGGTGCGTAAAAAGTATTGACGCAGTAAATGACGGCTGTGGAAATAGTATTGCGCAGTACGTTTTAAAACATTCACTTGAGAAATATGGAAAATGATCTTGCAAACACGATAGAATAACTCGTAATTGACATAGGCTCCTTTACTGAGAATACAGGAGCGAAAACGAGGGAAAAATTCATGAGCAAGCGCTTGCTTGCATTTCGTTCCGTGCTTTGAACAGGGTAACCTTCTGCGACTGGTCACTTCTGTTGAAACTAGCCCAGACCTCATTCTCCAAAATCGCCTCAAAATAGTAATCCAGCGGATTCATGTTTAAGCTGTGCTCGTCTGAGAAGCTGTCTACACCTGCGCGCGTTATCTGTTTACCGTTATCGGACAGAGGCTGATAATTTCGGATTTGAACGTTAACGTGCTTGAACCTCTTGTAATCATCATCTGTTATGACAGAGCCGTGGCTGATGTTTGGGTTGCTGACCTCTTTCCTTAGCAACCGTTTCGAACAGCGCCTAATTCTCTTGTTAAGGAAGTATTAAGCTCTTTGGGTAACAGACAAAAAAAGGGCCACCGTAACGAAGACGATCATGTTTCTTCAGTTTTTTCGTGAGTGTTTTTTGAGCACTATACAGACAACAAAAATAACATACAAAAACCTAGAGGGGTAGAAAGAGAAAGCTGTAGCTGAAACAAAAAGTAGGTGCGTCAATACTTTTTACGCACCCTGTAGCTTTCAAAACCATTCAAAATATTCTCAAATTTTTGGATCATTTTCTCTAACCTAAAAACTGTGAATTAACGAAGTTTACATTCACGAATTCAAAATTGGCATTATAACTGCTGCGCATGCGGGCAAAACATCTTCAGCAAAAGTGCAACACAGCTTTGTTGCTTCGTAGAAGAAACCTGCGCCTTCAAGTCGTAAAAGAGTGACTGATATTGATATATTCTTGCGGGGGCACCAAAAAAGACAGGTCCTTTGGCAACATTGTCGGAACAGAGCGGAGAACAGACACATATAGATAGATATATACCTCATGTACATCGAGGTGGAGAGCTGAAAGCCTTGAAATAGCGGCGCGATTATGAGCCTTTATGCCGTAAGTGCTCTATTTCTAAATTGCTAAGCATTCGCTGGGAGGATTCCAGACTAATTTGGATCAGCAGCAGTGGGCCATTTCTCAGCGTCAGTACTTGCCATAGACGAATTCGTACCGAAAAAGTGGCTGTGATCACCATTTTAGAACATTCTTTGTCAAAATCTTCACCAACAGATCTGCAAATCATGTGGAATTCAGAAGTCGAGTGGTGTGACCATATTTGTCGTCTTGTTGGAAAGTCTACTCTAAAGGAGGTGGGCGAATAGGCAATGGAATTTTTTCGCTAACATGCTAAACAGACTTCTCCAAAACTAAGGCCATCTAACCTGTTTTGTAGATGGCTTTTTATCGGCATTGGTTTACTGCTGAATAAATGATGAAGCCCTCATACTGGAGTGATAGTTTGCAGTGGAGGTGTTTCAGTTTGAATGTGGCGGATTGTTGCACACTAGTCTGACCCGCGTTGTCGTCATTAATTCAGTTCTCTCAAAAGTTACGCAGCTCGTCTTTGTAAGTCAGTTACTGTGACGCTTCCGAGGTCTTCGTTTGTTATGAACTGCAGAGCCTGTGGATCTCATACGGGATGGGCTTGCCGTAGCACCTTATCACCGTTGGTTCCCTTAAGCTCGACCCGTGTCTCTCGGGATGCACTCTTAAGTGTTCTCTTGAATAACAGCTCTTCTGAAGTTCTATGTTCGACAAGAGTTATGCTCAGTAATCGATTCCTCACATTCTCTATCTGAAGAAACAGCAATGGATAGGCTTGAAGTGGAGCTCGTTGATTTCACCTCTGATGACATTCTTATCGCCTTTCATATGGCAGCAGTGTTGGCCCACAGCTCCACTGCGTGGTGGAAGGCAATGAGAATCCAGTAGTAGAATGGGTTTGCTCCGATATTTGAGCTATTCGATTGGTCTGCAGCCTTCGCGAAAGATCCATGAGTGCTCTACGATGTTCCTGCCTCTTCTTCAGTTCATCATTCTTCTCTCTATCGTTCTTTGTATTCATTCAACGTCTGAGGTCGTCATAGAACGGCCTGAATATATGAGAGTACTCGAGTTCCAGACGCACCCTTTCAGCGCTGAGCAAGTCCGTGTCATGTCGCCCTGCCTGATTAGCTCGGTTCGGGAAGACTCCCGTTGTTCCTCTGCGATTTATAAAAAGCTGCTTCCAAGTTTTGGCTTTTAACTACTTAAACGCTTTGGTTTTCGCCTCGAAGTTGACTATCTTCTGCCCTTCTATAACCTTCTACTAGTCAGTAACAACCTTGTCGATATTTCTAAAATTTGTTATATGAAGCAGTGTGAAGGATTTGTGGAAGAGCGATTAAAACCTCTGCCCCAACCAAGGTAGCAGGTTCTAGTTCATTGTCACACTTTTATAACCTTTGAATAGTATTTTGAATTGATGACGCCGGACTATTTTAATCCTGGCCAGCCCAATTCTGAAACAAAAACGTTTGCTGACAATAATGATACATAGCAATTTCACATAATCTTAATTCATGTCAACTGTTTTTGAAATTCTAACGCCACACTGCAATGAAGTCTTCACTCTGGCTGCTTTTTGCGTAAAGGATAGGAAATAGTGAATTTCCTGTGCATTTTGTATCTATAGCGCTTCTTCACACATATACGTGGCACACAAAAAACAATTTTCACAGTCAAAAACTCACTTAGTATCCCACCAAATGACACACAATTTCTGGAAAGCGCTTTTGTAGCGAGTTTTACCGCACATTTGGCATGTCATTCACAGCGATTTCAATTTGTAGAGCGTGAGAAGCTTTGTTCTAATCATATTTAGCGGAAATTTCTCTTCAGGATTACCGTAGGACGATCAGTTTCGTATTATTATTATTATTTATTACATGGCTAAAATCCATGTGAAGAACAATATAATTAGAAACAGTATACAAGGACATCCACATGACATTGGCTAACGATCCAGACCAAAGCGTAATAGAATGATTAGAAAGTATATGCGATAACAAACACCCGGAGAATGAAGAATAGAAAGGAGAACAGACCAAGAGGGGCTCTGCCACAAGGTCTCGTTATGTCCTAGAATTATTTATGAATCGACTTGCATTCGTAATAAATGGCTTCAGGTTGTACGGAATAACTGAGTTTTTGGCAAGTTTCATATAATCCGAACCTGCTCTATTGACAAAAAAATTATGTCGAATTGAAGATTTTGCAATGCTTAGTGAAAGCTTCTCTCCTCCACCTCGGGTTCTAGATGGTCTCACCATGAAGAAATCACGTTTGTCAAGTCCACAGAAACCATGGAGGTACCATTACGAGGTCGTATATTCTTCGTCTGTATGAAAGTGTCTGTAGCCCAAGTTGTTTGTTTCTTGTATCACTGATGGGAATAGCATGGTAATCAAAGCCACATTTCCTAAAAATAGTTTCCTAGTGAAGCTATTTTGGACTTTTTCAAGTCGAAGTATATTTTTCTTCTTAACTGGGTAAAATATTGTTGTTCCATACTCAAGTATCGGCCTAACGTAAGTCTTATAAGCTTTGACAAGGACAGATGGGTTTTTTGTGGAGAGACTTCTAAAGAGATTGTGTGCCACAGCTATCGCTTTATTTGCAATTTGTTCACAATGCGCGTCCAAAGCTAAATTTGCATCGAGGAGGAACCCAAGATCTGTTGTTTGATCAGTGCTTGTAATCTCATTTTCACCTAACTTGTATGTGTAGCCGGGATTTCTTCTTCCTAAATGGAGCACCTTAGTTTTTTCTTTTGACAAAGGGAGCCGCCACTCGTGAGACCAGCGATCAACAGCATCTATGGCTAGCTGCATAAGGTTTTGACTATGGATTGGTGAGCTATGGTAAATTTTCAAGTCATCCGCAAAAGCTATGCATTTCACTCCTGAGGTTGTTATTAGGGACGGTAGTTCGTGGGTATAGATATTAAATAGAATAGGGGATAGAACGCAACCTTGTGGAACGCCACTAAGAGCCTGTTGTGGTGCTGAATAATTGGAATTCACGCGCACAGTAAAAGTTCTGTGATCTAAAAACTCAACTATCCAAGAAATTATTCGAGGATGTATGCCCACCATGATTAGTTTAGCTTTTAGTCTCTTATGGCATACCCTATCAAAGGCTTTGGCAAAATCAAAATAAATCACATCAAGCCATCCTATGTTATCTATGTCATTGGTCCAACCGTTCAAGGCATAAGTTATGTTATACTGACAAACATAACTTACTATGTAGAAGCGTCAAAAAGAACTTGAGAATTATTATGAATAGTATTCTTAAAAGATCGCTAATTGTGTGCTATATATTAAATTTTCGCTAAATTCTGCTGTACTAAATGGTGGCCTCCTCACTACATGTTAGCAGCACTGTACATCTGGAACGGAAGGCTCCTCCCAACTAAAAATTCTGAATAAAAGGGGATTATGGGATACCATCTCAAATGCTCGTAAACTGGGTAAGAAATTGAATGTGGAGTGAAACACGAGCCCGATTTCTGGACATTCATCGGCTCCCTGCTCATTTGTTCTCTGGAATTATGTGTTTCCGCGCTTGTGGATCTCCCTTCTTGTCGGCGAAGGTGTTGAGATACTGACCACCTTTATTTCGGCATATTCGGTCTCGCTCTTGAGTGGAAGCCTTTCAACATTATTGTTTATTTTTGGACGCTGCATGCAGTTCTCCGACTTCGTCATCTGATTTGCAGCCTCCCATTATTCTTGAAACGTTCAAAAGAATTATTTTTCGCTTGCTTCTTATTAATCACCTGTCCGATTACTGTATTCCGTCGCTCACATTCGTTCCCTACTCCTCTTGTCCAGAATTCTCATTAGTTTGCACCTTGAGTTAGATTGCTTTGTAGCGTGTTTTTTGCGCATGTCCATGGCAACAGTGAGAAGAAACAGTCACGCTTTCCGTACTGCCTCCAACATGTAGACAAACTTTTTTCCGGGCCGCATCTCGGCATGCATATAGTTGGATATTACCACTGTGTCAGCAATGATTCATCGCGAGGAATTGGAAATTCGTTCCGTTCTTTGGGTGGAATCTGCCAGTGCTGTCAATCCCCGAAATGCGGTGAACACGTTTAAAACGTAGGAATAAAGTGAAAAACATTATAGGGTCCGTTGCGCAATCTTCATTCGGAGGAACGCTCTTCAACTATCGTCACGCTTCCTGGCTCATGGTTAGACAAATTTTATGAACCATTTCTTTTCGCCAGCGATCTAACGGGATTTAATCAACCAACATCTTTAAGGCTGTGGATTCTCGTGCTCATTGTTAGCTTTGCCAAACTTTTTCTGTTCCTTAAAAAGCTCTAATTAACAACTTACTGCAGACATCGACAGTTGACACTTGTCTTTCAATATTTTGAAACACTTAGATGGCTCGTAGAGAAGAAACTTCGTTACATGCAGGCAGAAGAAGTAGTCTGGATAAAATGACAACCTGAGTCTACTAAGACGACGCTGAGCGTTCAACGGTCTCCGTCCTGCATTTCAAACTCTTTAAAAAGAAATCCGAATACGTCATTTGGTCAACGCTGGAGAGAATGATATAGACATCTTATTCGTTAATGTCTCTGCCTGCTTGATAAATCAGCTCAATCGCTGGATTCTCGCTCTTCTCTATTTATCTATTTTCTGACGGTTCTTCGGAATAATTTTGAACGATTGCACAAAACTCGCGTGCAGCTGCTTATCTTTCAGTGTAAATGTGCTCGAATGATAATAACTTATAACAGGTCTTTAGAAGCTGTAGTCGTTTAACTTCTGACCTCACAGGGCTTGGTATGGCTTTGAATTCCCGATGGTTGTGTACTTCATTGAGGTGAACACGAATTTTTCTACGAGTTTCAGACACCATAGTGAATTGAACTGACAACCAGCTGCATCCCTTGAAGGTTGAGTTGTTACTGCTCCTTGCTAGAACCTTTTAGTAGAGAGATAATGTTCACAAACCGTACTTATGTATTTCTATGTGTGCAAATACTCTGAAGCATAGAAGAACCCCTTCCAAACAAAAAGACGTGACAAACGGCGCCCTTGAACACGACGACGATGCATTGGACATTATATTGTGCGCGAAATTTGTACTTAAAACATTCAATTCAGCCCTGGGCTTGCATTGTTTTTTGCCACCTGCATTCAACTGCTTCGGAACTTTTTATATTTATACATCGCATGCATTTTTACATTTTATACTTTTATACATTTATTTGTACATTGTTGGCACTGTAGTCAATGAGTCCTGCTTAGTTCTTTCTTCCACTGGTAGCTGATGGGTCTTCTTCATTTCTCCACATAACCTCTGTTCTTAGCGTTGCGTTTGTTCCGGTCGAGGGTGCATCTCCGCGCTAACCGATTTCTAATCAGATTTGTGCGGCCGCAAAATGTCGACGGCGTCTCTCACGCTCAAAATTACACGAATTTCACATGGGAATCGCCACACAAGCTCGCCATCCTACCCAAAAAATACCAGCTTATTGAATTCGTTTGTTTAAAAGCATTACGCTGCTCAAAAGTCGCCTTCTTTGAAGACAAAGCAGAAGATCAGTCAGACCCTATCGCTCCAAGAAGGTCAACCCGCTCCACTGGGAAAGTCGTGAATGTCATGCACCACCTCCACTGTGTGCGACTGCTCGAGATGATAACTTTGTCCATGATCGTGAGCACATTATCAAGATTCACCCTCCACTTCCACTGTCTTGTGCCTAGAGTACAGCCTTAAAGGTAAGAAAGAATGTTCTATATCTACGGCAAGGCGCTGCTTTCATAGCTCCGAGGCCCTGTAGTCGCGGGCACTCCGACTCAAGGCTCTTGGTTCGTATTTCCTAACCAAACAAGCCAAGCATTCTGTCCCTCAGAGATTTCCTAAGTCGTGTCGTATTTATCTGGAAAAATAGAATGCTGACTTCTTCCTCAGATGGCCATCTCAAGTCATTGTGGTGATCAGACTTTGCACAGCATCTGAGAGGGCTTCGTTCGACGAGTGTGCGAGCTTCACTCTCACTACGGTAGAGGTTAGAAAATCATTCAAATCGCTCACACGATAGCTCTTGTAGAGAAGCATATTGAAGTAGAGAGTGTGGTGCATCCCAAACTCGTGTTGGTTTACACCGCCATTTATTCATAGACAACAGTCAGCGCAAGCAAGCAAGAACGCTTTTGGAAGAGAGAGAGATCCTTATTAATCGTCAAACTATTGGCCTTCTATTAGCTTCAGTACACAAATTCGACGAATCTTTGTACTTGTGGGGCAAAAATTTGATTTCTTTTAGACTATTGTAGGGGAGGAGTTTTGAGCTAATTCGTGAATCGGCGACAGAATCTCGAAGCTTAATTTTTCGTGTTCGCGTACACACCTAATTAGACAACATTGGTTTAGGTTATAGCAAAACCGAATCCAGAACTTCATAGACCTCTTGTAAGACCTGACCGTTGAGCGTCGATATTATCACGGAACTCTGCGGGAAGCTGTAACAGGCCATAGCTCCTTAGCGGCCACAGACTAGCCACGCGTGGTGAAACGCATGTCGGGCTGTGCATTCCACCTATGCTTGTAACCGATTGTCTGCGCTTTGTTCAGTGCTACCTCCATGCCAGCTACTTCCTGATGACATCGAACCTGAGGAGCGCAGTAGTAGTGGAAAAACCACGACGACGAAATACAAGGGAAACCGCACGTGAATGATGACGAATCCGGACGAGCGAACATTGAGGAAAATCTACATAAATGCCGATCAACAACCCATAAACTATTTATTTATTTATAGCTGCACCTAAAGTGCAACATAGAAACCAACCAAACAACGAAAACATAGTGACAATCAAATGCAATACTTAGCTAAAAAGAAACAACATCAAAGAAATCGTGAACCACCTTGGATAACGCTATGAACTGCAAAAGAATGGAAGAAATGTCTTTGTAGATTATTCAGAACACTCGGAGCAAAGGACTAGAAAAATAGTTCCCAAAAAAACGAAAGCATAGCAGAACATAATATTATGTCGAGTTCTTTTAAATGAAGTTGACTAAAGTTTATGAAAATTTATATTTGCATCAAAAGCGCAGGGGTTGGCATTCAGTTCAATTATGATGTGACTTCCAAGAAATGGAGAAGTCACTTTCGAGCAACCTTGACAAAGAGGAAACACCCAGGAGTCCGGTGCTATATCCGGTCGTACCAACTCGAGCAGTTGCTGCATTAGGTTACCTCACAGCGATGCTTCCATAGGATCTGAAGGGTACCAACCCCAGTTGAAGTGCTATATCTAGAAAAGAAGAAAGAGATGAAGTACATTAGCGAACAAAAACATTTTAGAAACAGCACGAAGAAGCAGGTGCATAGGGAACTAGTCGGAACGAAAATAAAGGAATAAATCCTTTGCTCAAGGTTCTAAATACTGCCTAAGCTAATAGTTGAAAGCAGCAGACATAGTGACCCCAACGCTTCGAAGAGAAACCATTGCTCCACTAAGCACTAGTTGACTGAACAGAAGAGTGGCAGCATATAATCAGTGGTTGACGATCGATGAAAGAAATATCCACCAGTTCACTAGAAAACATTATGTTGAAAGCAATTCTCATTGAAATTGAGTCGCCCTGAAGGGCAAGAGTCACCAACCTCTGAACACTGAGCCCGATTGGGCTTGAAAGACGCTAATGGGTAAGAGACGGAAGCATCTAAAGCACCAGTAACTATATATAGTATAACTATGCGACTTCAAATTGCACAACTGAGGATGTGCATGCATGAGCATGCCTTCTGTCGTTCCATAAGAATGGTTTTTGGAAGAGCGTTGAGATAGGTCACGACAATGTCACTAGGCTGGGCTTACACAAGAGCTCGCGTTAGCTTTTAGCAGCAGCCGTTGAGGGTTTGCCTAGCCACACTATGGAAAAAAGGCGGAAATTTTTCTTGCATTACCTCCGTAACAATTCGTCACATGCCCCTTCCCTTCTGCAGCTTCTTAAGAACCATAATGAATGATGCTCGCTGCTCTACGAAACATACGATCCCCCCCCCCCCCTGTGCGATTAATGGTTCCAGGCGACGGTTGAGAGGGTGAGAAAACATGGCCAAATCTTTTCCAGTTAGGTTCACGATTTCACATCTCAAAGAGCTTCAGTAGGTATCAATTCCCTGGTTCTGCAGCGCATCAGGAGAAGGGGCCTGCTCTCGAATACATCGTGAATCAATTCATGTTTCGGAGGCTTCCGCCCAAGCCATCAAGACTTCCATCCCGTTGGGCTTGATGCATTGGGTAGACTTGTCTGGGAAGTATAAATCACTGACTTGACCATCGCCTAGAGATCGCAAGTCATTGTATAGGCCAAATACGCATTCAAACTGCCTCCATGACACCTGTAGAAGTGGAATGTCTCGTAGCGGATTACCCTTGTAGCTGAAACAATTGCTCTGAAAATATATATCTGTTTCCCAGTCATTCTTTCCTCCAAGCAGTTACTAGTTCCAACGTTAGCGGAACAGTCCATTTGGGCATAGTTAATAGTTAGTGGCTGATTAGTTGCTTATTCGTTTATTTCAGTTAGTTGCTTATTTTTGGGTTTAGGTACTTATTTGATACGCGTAAGAATGTCGCTCCCGACCGTGAAACTGATATTGTTTTGCTAGCCTTTTATTCATTTTCCTTTCTATGCACGGCTTGATTCTCTTTTTCATTTTTTTTCATATCGAAGTGCATGTCCTCTTGGACGCCTTAATAAATTGGTAATATGCATGCGTATCCCACAAACTCTCTGATCAACGCCTTTCTTTATCTTTTATCCTTTATACTAAAATGAAGAAGCGACACACTGAAACTTTTTAGAGTGAAAAGCATTATAAAAGTTGGACCTAACCAATACATTGTTGGCTACCTCGCAGAAAGCCACCTTAGCTTGAAATTGTCACGTACAGTATCGGTCGCACCTTTCAGTCTTTGGCCGGAAAAAGCGCAAGAAGCACCTTACACCTTCTCCGCGATTTTTTACAGCGCTCTTCAAATTGCGTGTTTCGAAAAATAAATCTGATATTTGGGATTGGCATCGAATGATCTGTCAGCTGAAATGAACAACGCCCTGTTCATCTTAAAAATGTTGATTCGATAAGCTATATTTTGGTCGACGCGGCGGACCTACTCCCTCGAGGGTGATAAATGAAGGATAAAAGTCGGCGTTGCTCAATCCGTTTTGGGATGCGCCACACATTCTACTTCTACGAGATATCGTGGAGGCGACGTGAATGCGTATTTGGCCATACAATGACTTGCGGTGGCCAGCCGATGAATAAGTCAGCGCTTTATCCTTCCCAGACAAGTCTGGCACCAATTCACCGGCCCCGAGGGATGGAAGGCTTGGTTGGCTTAGACGGGGAATTCGAATCAGGAACCTGGTATCGGGTCCACGCGATAGCCGGCACCTCCTCCGACTGCGCTACACGTGCCTTTCGCGAGAGACAGTTTAATTAAAAGGTCAGATTCTGAATCGTCGTCTCGTGGAATCCACATTTCAAACATTTGCTGGGCGTTTTTCTCTTCATCGTAAATCATTGATCTCACATATCGAATTCATCTTTCAAAACACGCAATTTGAAGATTGCTGTCAAAAAAAAAAACGGAAGAAAAGGCGTTTTTTATTTTTCCATTTAAAAGTCACAAGATATGGCTGTTATGTTGTCACTGGTTGAGATGCTCGATTTTATACGTCTACCTAAGAGGCTAGCTTATGTTGTCATATTCTGTGAAGACATTTGATACTAGATGAATTGGTGGATTTGTTTGCAAAACAGGGCAAGAAAGATCAATTTTGCTGGATGCGCCACGCGTTCTACTGCGGAATACGGTGGGAGCAAATCTTTAGCGTACACGATTATTTGCGATTTGAAGTCTACCGACGAGTCATTGATGTACCTTTCTCAGACAGATCTGCACTGATTCGAGGACACAGAGGAACAGAAGACAAAGTTGCCCTAGGCGAGAACCAAACCAAAAGCTGCGATTTGGTGTGTACTTAACCACCTCAACCAGTGACCACATCTTTGACTGCACTCACCCGTAAGAAATCGGTGTACACGTTCTGATTCTTCAGAGAATAGCGGTCTCCTCACGAAAGTTCTGGTCCTGAGGTTCTTATCTTCTGCTCATGTTGTTGTAGACTTGACAACTCTACTCTTCCGCTATGGCAATGTAAAACCGGTTATTAGTCGAATCATGCCTGCCATAATTTCATGCTTGCAAATGGGAAATGCTCTCTATTATCGAGCCTTTCTAGTTTTCGACGAGGAACTCGTCGTGAAGTTCGTTGTTTCCGCTGTTCAACACTCGGAGCCTTATCTGGAGTTAGGTTTTGCGTCGATCAATAGGTGGGTTCGGCATAGGGCGCGAGCCAGCACTAATTAATTTATCATGCCCTTTAGGGTATGTGGCTGGACATATCGAGAGCGGCGCAGACAATGATTTGATTTCTCTCCTCCAGGTGCACTGACTCGGCTCTGACGGCCGAGCTGCAGCTTGTGCTGCGACTTCGCGAGTGCATCGTCTGCACTACCGTGCCAATTTCCTCTTATCCGAAACTCTCGAAGGCGTCTCGAATTTCGCCCAGATTGCTTCCGCGAAAAAATTAAGTTTTTCCGTCAAACATCGCTTCTCAAAGTGCCTAGATGCTTACGCCGTCCTGCCCATATGCTGCTATACGCTTGCACATCCTTGTCTTCTTTGAATACCTATAGTAACCGTGGATCTTTTCTAGTAGGGGGAGCTGCCAATATCTGAAAAACACTAGAGTAAACGTCCCAAGCTTATTTCGAAGACAAGGACAAGAGCGATGTGGTATTCGCGACTCCTTTCGATGAGTTGTGAGACAGTCTGAATATGGTCCATGCAGTAGAAATCCTTGCAAACCCAGCTTGCTCCACTGACTGATACTCATTAAAGCAACGCTCCATACGATTGAGCAGTATCTTGGTGAAGATCTTGTACACAACCGAGAGAAGACTGATGGGTCGATAGTTGTTGATATCCTCCTGCTGACCTTTTTAAAGATTGGAACTGTTTTCGACTCCTTCCATGAGTCCAGAATCCTACCAAGACAAAGGTAGTGGTTGAATTGCTTGGCAAGAAGTGAGCAGAGTGCACTGCCACAGGCTTGAAGGAGATCAGCAGAAATGCCGTCCGACCCGGGAGCAGTGCCTGGCTTCATCCTTCTGATGGCATGAGCAACTTCTGATTCCAGACTGGGAGGTGCTTCCTCAGCTGGTGGCATCAAGCATTTTGTGACACTGGTGAAAGAACGGAACAAATCTGTGTAGAATTCTTGAAGGATGGCCTTCATCGCTCTTTGAGACGTTTACGTTGTTCCATTCTTATCCAAAAGAGCTGACGTTATTGCCTTCTGATCGCAAAGATATCGTTTGCAGCATTTTGTGCTTGGACCTTTTCCAGCGGCTTCTAACAGCCTCAATCTTCTGTACGTTGGTATGGACTACTTCACTGCAATTCGACAGGCCCACGAGATGGTGACTTTTTTCAGATAGGAGGCATTAGGATCCAGTTTGACAGCTCTTCTTTGCTCTAAAAGGTTAATCGCATGTGCGTTGAGTCTTGAGGCAGACGTTGGTGCGGCCACTGTCGAGTTGACGAGGAGTCCAACTTCGGCAATATTCTTTCTGTCCACCTTTGCTCCGATAATGAAAAGCTCGTTGTGGTCGGTCCTTCTTATGATCTTTGTTTGGCCTTTTATTTTCCTGCAAAGCGATATATTTGATGTTGCGGCTTTGTAAAGCAGTGTCCAAAGATCCTGCTCAGACGCGATCGTACGAGAGTTATAAGTGCAGATGAATAGGCAGTTCCCGTGTCGTGGTGGGAGGGGGTTTCCGGTAGTCCGATTCCAATGACGTCCTGATAGTTTAACTCCGAGATTAGATGGCCCTTCGCCGGAGGTGGAGTCAAACGAAGTCGTAGATGACCACCTCCCGCCCAAAGACTAGGGAGCGGGTTCAGTTGTTTGAGCCATGGCGGGGGTCTGGTTACTCACATGTTACTGGCCAGCAATACATGAGAGCCGCCCATACACGACAAAGCATCGCGTACTGCGTGACCACTTTTGCCGTTGGCCATCACTAATGTGATATTCATCCCTTCACCGCGATGAGGTTGCACACGAAGAGAAAAAAAAAAGAAAAGAAAAAGACAAGAGAAGGAAAAACAAAAGGACCAATATCCGTTTCAGCAAAATAATGCGGTTTGCTTTGAATTTTAAGAAAGCAGTTCTGATATGACTGATTTTGAAACCGCGCCATACTCGCATTTGTTTGACTGATGACGTTTGCTTGAATTGTAGTTCAAATACTATCTACAACACATTTTTCATTTGAAGAATGCATACTTTTGTATCTGACTGCCAAATCGTTGTCTTGAACAATAGCTTTGTTGTTTCAAAGCTACGGCTTTATTTATATATGTTTATTTCGCCCGCTCTCTATTCTTTTTACCTATATACCTTTATTTATCTTAAACCAGGTGCTCAGAGATAAACGTAACAGTTGGGTAGCCACATTACTATTAAAGCAAGAGTGGACGCCCGTATATATGACCGATTCATCGTACCTTATGGTTAGACGACAGACTGCACATATTAGTCAACATGCGGATAGTTCTTCGTATCCACCGTGGAGTAGTCCGGTGTGCATCATGATCAAGCAACTGATCGGGAGAATTGGCGTCACCACACCAGACGGGGAGACTTTGCCGCCAGGCGAGACGGACGCTAATGAAAATGATGATGACGTTAAAGCTTAACTGTTCTGAATCGAGGTTTTACTAGCAACCTTAGCTGGTCCTAACTAATAAAGCGCTGGATCTTCCTGGTGCAAAAAATGCTAGCACTGCCAGCCATTCAAAACATTTGGATGCTTTCGTAAAGGAAATTTGGGCACTGGGCGGGTTAGGAGGTGCGCGCTCCCTCCTAGATATGGGATTTTTCAACAAACATCCCGAGGACAACATACTGCGCATTCCTTGGCTACCCCAGTTCTAGGATTCCGTTTGAATTCGAATACAGTTAGAAAATTAAGGAAGAAAAATCGTCACGACAACCATGCACCACCCCCCCCCCCTCGCTAGTGCGTACCAAACAACATGATTCCGAGGAGCTTTCCCCAAATGCCTTTCACATCGGTGCAAATATACGAAATGTAACTTTTTTTTTGGTTTGAATGGAGAGGCCCTGTCTAAACGAGCTACCCCTCTTTGAATGCAAACCGTGGAAGTTAATAGAATTTTCCTTACTCCCTAGTGGATAGTTTACTGGCATATTCGCATACCATTGTACCTACTACACACCCCTGAGAGTAAATGCGGTTTGTTTGTGAAGTCAGGCATATGGGAAAGGAGATTTATTAAGGAGATTTATTGTTATTTATTTTTTGAAATTATTCATGAAGCTATTTTAAAGGACGGTTGGTTGTTGACGACCGCGAGCAGATTATGGCCTTCTGCGGACTTAGGTTCGTTTGTGAATTCAACACCAACGACGTCTGATGTTACCAACGACGTTGAGAGTAGCCATGACTTCTCATCAGTGGAATTATAGTGAAGTCCGTTTAGCGTGAATAAGCGCGACGTTTCTTTCCCAAATTTGACTGTTGCTTTCTGTTTTCGCATTTCATTTCACTTCATTTGGTGGCGACTTTTTTCTTCCCACCGTGATATGCTTGCATAATACTTCTCGTTGGTTCATTACGTCCAGTCCCATGCCTCACACTCACACTGGTCACATCAATATTTTCAGAAGAAACTGTTATGGTACGTCTACGATGATATACAGATTGCTCTTCCCCTTGCTATACGCTACTATGGTATGTTTCTTTCCTTTTGTGCTCATTCTTGTTCAAGTTCAAGAAGACACACACCAGTGAAATCTTCAAAATCTGTATTTAAAAAATAACATGTGCCATACGAGGTTTTCAAGTGGGTGTATTCAGCAGGGCCTGGCGTTTCGACTTTTCGACGTCTTCAGGGGTCTGAATGAAATTTATTTGTTTATTTATTTATTCAATACACCCAAGGTGTGGCCGAACACTAATATTAAAAGGACCAATCGCAAATGCAAGAATTAACGCAGTTTGGCTAGAAAATCAAACGAAAAAATACAAACTCAAAGAACACACAAATATTAATATACTGAGTATGTTATCCACAAACTTATCGTAATTGCCAATATTAGGTACCCACTAAAGAGTACCGAAAAGTTGTTTCTTTTAAGTTATAGTGCCTAGAACTAGCCTGGTGGCTAATTGCACGTAAGTGGGATCAGTAACCTCACATTTCGATCCATTCATGTACAGTCACGTTCACAACACACAAGCTGTCCCGCAGCAGTCCCACAGCACGGGTTATCCAGCGCAACTGACAATGCCATCCCAACGCGGGCGTAAAATCCTGGGCACTGGCCCTGGAGAAGCAACTACTCGTCATAACAACTTGTAACTTGGTGAACGTGACCTGTACAGAATTTCTCATTTAGAATGTAACACATTGGTGAAATGAACGATTGAACAAAATACCTCGGTGAGCCAATAGCTGGATTTTAGGCATGTAGGGAAGATGACACAATAAGCAGAGCTCTTGGCGGGAGTGGTGCTAGCTATAACATTAATCAAAGACAGTGAGAACTAAAGCAAGCGTAAAAATTGTAAAACGAACTCGAGGCTAATCCGGGACAGGCGAAGAGCTACGGTAAGAAGGGTTTAACATTAGAAACGAGAATGATAATGAGCGATGATTCATCGTCGTGTAGAAGAATGCTAGATCCTCAACTCTAAGTAATCGAAGAAGGTTTAAATCATTAAGTTTCCTCTTGGGTATTTTACTTGATTTCACTATCATAAGGTCAGGATCCAGATATTGGGACATTGGAGCCATCTTGCACATCGATTGAAGACATTGTTATTATATATGGTACCGTATCTCCGATGGTATAATGTATGCTAATGGATATTAAAGGAACGTCGTCTTGTCCCGGAAGGATGGGATTCGAAGTTTCCAGTGAAATTAGAGTTAATTTTTTTCTCAAATTTATTGCTAAAGATGATTTGTAGTGTATTTGTGATGGCGAGTCTTATTGTACTTTGCTAAGGTCATCAGGAACTTCATGACCAGCTTAGCAAATCTGCAAAAATACCAGCGATGATGAGGTTAACCAAGAAACGAACTTGACAGTACTTATTGCCAAGATCACCAGGGCTGAAGAGCTCGACAGTATTGGTAATGTGTAACCGAATGCTATCAGCCTTACTCCTTCTAACATTGCACCAAGGTACAGGAATATGGTTGCATGGAGGCTGCCAGCTGGCCTGGATTTATTCCTTCAATGCCCTTTTTACTGCAGTTGTGGGAGTTGAAGTGACTGCGCTCCATTTCCTTTCTAGTATCCATGAAGGCAGTGCCCAAGATTTCATTTGCAATTTACTTTGCAGTCCATTTCAGTGCTGGCATCTGTCAAGTGCGTCACGTATGAGTTGGCTAAGAATCTCCGGCAAAAGTTGTAATAGCATGCACTTACGGCTGAGAAACTCCATGTTTGTAGAGATCGCTATTACCCTTTTTCGAGATGTTAATCTTTTCCAGGTCTCCAGCAAACGTGTGAAATGCCCACCGGGGACTATGACCGAGGGTCAGATTCTCAACGCCCTATTCAGCAACTACACGAAAATGCTGCCGGAGGGAGACAGCGCTGTTGAGGTGCAGATTGAAATGCACGTCCAGGTATGGTGGTAGCTGAATCAAATTGTCACCTAACAAGAGTTGATATCCAGAGGATCGTAATTCACATTCATTTTTTGTGTAAGTATACAAACAGTAACAAACAAGAATCAGTTTCAGCCAACAATGTAGGATAAGCATAAGAAGAGTGATCAGAATTACAGAAAGCATACAGAAGTCTAAAAGCAATGTTAAGTATCAAGAATAATGCTCTTGGAGATACCGATGATACCGTTTTTTCGATTTGCGTGATTGAATCTGCTTATGCTTTTCATAAAGAGCGTTAAGAATGCAGTGTCAGTTCAACTGGTGGAAATGTTGTTCTTGCACTACTCAAGCAAGTTTTCCGACATCCTGCTATAGGAATTCGGAAGCAATCAAGGAATTTGGAAGGAATTTGGAATCCCTCACTGCCCGCTTCTTTTATAAGAGGGAGGAACAGAAGAAATTCCCGGAGGGGAGCAGCTACCACACCATTTAGCATTGTGTAGAACATTTGTTGACCAAATGTTGCACGTGGTAGCTCTGCCCAAGGAAATGCCGATTGTTAGGTTCACCTCGAATCAGCATTCCTGCTTCGGTTCCCGCCGAAGCTAACTGGCTCAAACTAGACCTCATCGGAGATTGCTAATCTCGAACTAGACTACATAGTTGGGGAAGAATAAATTACTGATGTGTTAATCGGTTAGTCAACACAAGTCATTTTATATGGCAAATATGCATCTAATTGTAAACTGCCTTCAAGATACTTCTATGATCCAGAACGCATGGTGCATTCAAAACAGGACTTGGTTAAGGCCACTCTTTTTCTTCATTCTTTTAGTGCCTTTATAAAGCCCAGCGTGTGTTCTATGTCGCAAAGTTTCATTTCTGGAGGCAAAAGCTGTATTGAAATAAGCCAGACCAAAAATTCGGTGGAGTGATGCCATACTTTGGTATATTACGTTGAAAACAATACAACCAAGGTAACTTTTATATCAGCCCAAGCATTTAGCTGAAATACACTTATTTACGAAAATGCTGAACACCTTGTCACACCTTCCACTGGATAATACTACTACCAATGGTTGGTTCCTCCACCTGAACTACATGTGTCCGCCAGTTTCTTCAAATATATTTTTAGTCTATCTCATTGCCCATTTAGAAACTCCATCTTCTCAATCATTTGATACAACGAAGACCATAGAGGCTTTCGCCTAAAGTTAGCAAAAACGAAGTGTTCATCTCCTTGCGAAACTCTAGTTCACGCTCCTTTACCTGCTATAGATTGGGCGTTGGATGAGGGTGTAGGGATGAACTAGGTGACGTCTGTCCTTATTCCCTAACCCATCATGTGTGGCTGCAGGCGTCAGCAACGGGGTTTTGTTGTTAGCGAACCGATAAGTGCAATGGTTCCACGAAGAAATTCACTCATTTCTAGTCTATGAGAAATCGAGGTGTGAGAATGTACTACGTTGAATCTGACGAAGTTTTCTCCTAATATTTTCGGTGTCTGAAATCACTAGAGTGCCAATCATCACCATTTTGTTAGAACGGCATGAAAAATGTGAACGTAAAATGTGAGTTTCGCGCCGCTTCAAATAGTCACTGCGGTTCTGCATGCGAACTTTCAAAGCATGAGCTCCGTTAATTTGCACTTCAGTGGTTCTATATGTCTATCTGAGCAGAGGGTGCATAGCTAATTTGCATGCGCTGACGTATATGTCAGAAAATGTAATAGGAAAGCGCGGCGCTTTTCGGGCTGACCTGGAAAGACAATGTTTGGAATTCAAGAAAAACGAGGCATTCAGGATCGATGTTTCACTTTCAGCATCAGGCATGTAGAAACAAATACACAGTTGCCATTCTTTAAATGAGTGCTTTTACGCGGATGCTTCGTTAGAACAGATTTGAAGCATTGATGGAAAACCTTTGCGGGATGCACCATGTATTCAACTTTGACCATATATGGTGGGGCAATTTGTGTGTAGGACAATCCCCAGCGGTGGTCAACCATTGCGAAAAGCAATACCTTTCACAAAGGCAATGGAAGCAACTCACCGACCGAAGAGGATGGAAGGCTTGGCTGGCCCGGGCGTTAGAAAAATCTTGGGTTGATTCATGGTGTGGGTGGGCGCTTGCTCCGGGTCGCTAAATACGGTACGGTCCTATCAATTATACTTTGCCGAAATAGAAGTTTAGGCCGATCCAGCTTTGGTGTGAGATCCTAGCAAATCCTTTGTTTGTTTTATATCCAGGTCTGATAGGATAGGCACGTTTTTTAGCGAAGGCAAAGACACGAAGGGAATGCAGCATCTTGCAGCCTCACACACAAGGTTTTCCAAGGTTTACTGCTGAGAAATCGTTTTAACGTATTAGGTTGTAGGGGAAGTTCTATCCATTTCTGTGAGATAGATTTTTTTGATCTTTTGGGAAGTGGAAACACATAAACACGGAAAAGGAGAAACGATAATTCTGTTCCATCGCATTTCTCCAATTTTCTAGCAAACTTCGGGTTCTGGCTTGCGGCGGGTGGGCAGCACTTCCCAGCCAAAGTCGAGCGGCTTCTAGAGAGTCACCCTTGCAATGTCTGGACGAGCGTTGTTGGGCAGGAAACGGATCATGCTGTGAATTGGGCGCTTCGTTTCAATTTTGGCGGTCCATCCAGCTGTTGACACTACCGATCTGTACGTTTCAAATAACACTACTGAATTAGTCAGGAGTAGCTCAAAATTTAACAGCGCTTGAAATCCTTATCTGCTGTGGAAATTAGTGCAATACAATACCAGCTTTAGTTTTTGTTGTTTGTTCGTTATGCAGTTTCCCCTTATTCGGCCATTTTTGGGCAAAATTATTCGTTACCCGTTATCCGGGTTCCACAATTTATTACGTACTTTTAAGACATACGTTTGAAAAAAACGACCGTAGATGGAACGACAACTCAATGCAACATTCTAGTGTTCGAGAGAGATAAAACGACAATTCAACACAACATTCCAGTGTTGAAGAAGTCCGATTTTTGCAAAACGTTTATATAACCGAAAAGAGCTAGGGGTAAGCGGGATGTCATACTTAAGTGTAAGATAGCAGGAAGTTATAGTCATTTGAAGATATATAGTAGAAGGTCACGAATGACTACTTTAAGAGCTACATCTTTCCTAAGAGGTTAACCACGAGTGAACAGCTGGTAACAATAACAAACTGCATTTACCTGATCTATTAATGATATTTATGCATGCGCAAGAAAAAATGATGCGGCGCGTGTGAGGGAGAAAAACGCGTACATTCAAAACGATCTAATGGTGGAAAACAAATGAAATGCAATTGAACGTGATAAGACGGAGGCGATTACCAATTGACCGAACATGGAGTAGTGATACCAGTTTCGCAAAAAGTGGATATACACTAATAAAAACTGATGCACTCCGTGCAGTTTATTTAATTCTCCCCTTTCTATGTCATCATAAAAAGATGCGTGAATTGTAAATGTGTGATTTCGTAAAAGTGCAAAAACGGCATCGAAAGAGATAAAATGACACTCTCGGTAACATGAAGAACCTGGAAATGTGCTAGATTTTGACGGCGAGAAAACGAAGAATTGGGAAAATGGAGATTTTTGGAAAAAGTGTTAAGAATCCACTTATGAAAATTCAAGAATAATTTTGAAAATCCATTGGTAACACTGCAAAACTCAAGCACTCAAGCATCTTGCACAGTCTTTGGTAGTGAATTGATTGTAGCAAAATGTGCGAAACTCCGCAGTGTTGATATCCTAAAAATGGCGTACGAATTTAGGACATGGGTTCGTTGAACGAGATCACGTCCGACTTCGAGATCGACATACTGTTCACTCAACTATGGCGTGACGAGTCACTGTCCTTCGCTCACATGCTGGCTTGCAAACGGTATTTTTCACTTCGAGGCTTTCTTCCACCAACAGTATCAACAGTATCCATCACTGCTCATCGCTTGCTTCATGGTGAAACGCCTTGCTCAGACCAATTGCACGTAGTGCCCTTTTTAAAAGGTTTCGGTTTGTGGAGGAGCATATTAAAACTTAACAAGAGAGGAAATAGTGAGAATTTGTGATAAATTTGCTTAACATATGTGATAATACCACATATAAAATACTAACAACGTAAGGGTTGTTCTGTTTAGAAGTTGTCAAGCTTCATTATGCATAATTCTATAGTGTGCATCATAATTACAGCCCCACTTTAAAATTTGCCAGTTCAAATTTCTTTTTAACTTTTAGAAATTTTTAGGTTTCTAATTAAAGCTGCGCAAAAAATACCAGTGCCTATAAATATGTTAAGGAAGGTTACACCTACCTTTCGAATGCTTTTGACGAGGGATTTTAAGCACATCGTAATTGCAGAAGAAACGCTTTAAGAAGTGGTAAGTAAGTTCCTTAATAAGCCTTACAAACGTTACTTGCTACACTGATAAAATTGCTGATGTTAGACTACAAACTTATCCACACTTTCATGGGGCTTTTCAAGTTCATAGTTAATAATTGTTGCTTATTATAGGCCTTCAATCTTCCTGGGATGATTGCCCGTATGCGGTCAGCATAAATCAGTTTGCTTATGCCGTTATGGCTAACCTGGTGCACGATTCTTCATTGATGATGGCAACTTACAAAGTTAACGACAATTTTGAGAGCCAAAGAATCAGTGGGCACGTCGTGCCGCAGTCGTGAGATGGGCCGGCTGTAGCATGCATTCCCTATTCAAGGTTTCTGGGTCGGATTCCCGGGCTTTCATTTTTCGGATGCCAGTATGTAGTTTGGTGCCAGGCCTGTCTGGGCAACATGAGGCACTGCTTTTTCCATCAACTGGCAACCACAAATCGTTGAGTAGACCAAGTGCGGCTTCAAATTGCCTCTACGATATTCCGGTATTCGCAGAAGCAGGGTGTGTGGTGCACCCAGCAGAAGATTGAGTGACATTCAATTTTATCCTTATTTTTAACACAATTATTGCTACACTCTCACTTTCAAATAATTTATGATATAAATGCTTAAATGCTTCCACGCTTATTCAACAGTCTCTGTCCTGTTCCATGGTATAGGGATTCACCATTTGGTTAGCAGGGATGCTGACACATAGAACAGAATACTCGAAAATCATGATGCTCCACCCAATTTCGCAGCAGGCGATTGCTCCAGTCAACTCTTATTTGAAGAGAACGAAGCCCTACGTACGATATTGTATAGACTGCGACCGAAGGACATCCTTAATAGTAGTCACTCAATTCCACCACGTTTCTCAAGTGAACCAGTAATTGTAACACCTTCAGGATACGTTTTAGTGCTTGAGAGTACCATGTCTGAATTTTCTTAAAATATACGTACAGTGTTTTTTTTTCAGTATGGCGGTTCTAACGAAGGTGCGAAAAGTCATTAGGGAAAACTGGTGCTGGCAGATTCTAGGGTGGACCTACAATGATGATTCGCACTGTATTGCTTGGTGTCAGTGTGCCTGTCATTTGTCTTGCTTCTCATGGTTTTTCCTCGGCACAGTATCCCAAAATTCGAAACATACTCATGTTTGACTCTTGTTTGTCTGTGGTCCTGTTACGTTTAACCCTTTTCAGGAACATCACGATGGAACCTCGTATGCTGCAGCGGATTTGGACGCCAAACACGTGCCTGATCAACTCGAAGAGGACCATGATCCACGCCTCACCAAGCGAGAACGTGATGCTCATCCTCTACGAGGTTTGCAAGAAGTCGTTCTCGTTCCGAGGATCTCCGCCTTTCAAAACGCCTCTGAACTTTGGCCAATCGACCAGTACGTCCGCCCTGCGCCGCAACTGAAAGCGGTCGCCGACAATTAGTCTAATCACTGTCAGGAAGCTGCGCGGATGGGGAATTATTCACATTGCATTACCTAAGTGTTTCCTGCTCAACTAGAGGGCAAAGCAATGTGTGCGTAGTGTGCATCTGAAAGCAGATCCCTTAACGTGCAGAATAGTTCGTTCTATGACGTTTCTATCTTATACGACGCCAAATTCCCGTTTTTAAACAAAACTAAGGCTACATAATCCCATTCTATAGATTCTCGAAAAATGAAATCGGCTTTAGGTTTTCTTCAAACTAGTTTATATAACACAGTTTTGTTTTAACTGTTTACAATGGCAGCGTCGTCTGCTACAACAAAGTACATGCTGGGTTATAAAACTGCAGTCGCAACGAAGTCAAAGCCATTCCAATCATTGTCAGATTTTGTTAACTAAGTTTCGTTTTTGTAAGTTTTTGTTACCACTTTTATTTCTTGACAAGATTTCGTCTACATTTTCGTTGGAATAATTGCACACCGGTGGAGCCCAGGCTCGTTGAGCTATCCTTTCTATCTGGATGATATCGCTACGCAAACCAGCAAATCCGAACCGCAATATAGCCATTATCTACTCTGCTGAAAAGGCAAATCTAAATTGGAGGTGGCAGTTACCTCCTTATAGCGTTCAGAATACTTTCAATTATATAAATATATGGTGGGATATTAGGTTTTCTGGAAAGTTCTCAGCGGTTTGAGTGCTTCACTTAGAATTAACATAACTTTCTCATATCTTATCTGATTTTGTCGAAACAAGCACTGTTCGAATCAGCACACCTTCTCCAATGGGCTTCATGTCGACTTATTCCATCAGCGAAAAAATAGGTTGTCGAGATTCGAAAAAATCCACAAAATCTGACTTGGCTTGGTCCTGGTTGGTGAAGGTTTTACCAGCAATAAAGTTCTGAAAGTGTTTGAAAAGGTGGTGGGCGGTTGGTGAGGGGTCTGTAGAATATGGAGGGTGAGGCAGAACTTCAATTCTTAATTCGTTTAATTCTCGAATAGTGATTTGTGAAACATGTTAGCGGGCGTTATCGTACAAAAGAATCGGGCCTCTCCTGTAGACCAATGCTGGCTGAAATTGACGCAATTTTTGGTGCATTTCGTCGGTTCCTTACAGTAGAACTCTGCTGTTATCGTTTGGTCAGGTGTCAAGAAGTTGTAATGGATCACACCAGCCACCGACCACCACACAGTGACCATTACCTTTTTTTGGTGGAGCTTCGTCTTTCGAAAATGTCTAGGAGGCTCGTCGGCGTCCAACCACTGTCCACAACGTCCCCTGCTATCATACAGAGAAACCATTTTTCATCACAAATGATGATTCGATCCAAAAACGGGTCAGTTTTGTTGCGTGGAAAAGAACAAATCTCGAAACGAAGAAGAACAAACGTGACAGTTTTTGCCGCTCACCCAGCTCGTGGGGCACCCGCTTTTCGAGCTTTTTCGCCTTCCAGCGGCGTTTGATAGCAACTGCAGATGCACTGCCGTCTAGCTCTTTCACGATCCCGCGAACTGTTTAGGGTAGTTCAGCTTTCATCAATTCCTTAAACTCGTTGTCCATGATTGCCCTAGATCGACCGCTAAGGGGTCATGGAACAAGTCAAGTTTTTCAACCTCTCTTTGAAAGCTTCACTAGAATCTGTGACGAAAAGTTCAGGTGGAAAGCGACGGAACCATCGCGCGCACCTACAGAAGACTGTGTTAAACATTCCAGAATAGTTCCTTTTGTGGATTTTCCTATAGTGAAGGATGCAGCGGTTCTGTTTTAGGCTAGTGGGCATAAAAACCAAGTATTTGCTGGCTTCAAGCTTTGTCTCACCTCTGAGAAGCCGAAAGCAGAACATCAGGTCAACCAAAATCCGCCTGTACTGCAAAGAGTCTAACAAAAACAGGTTTAACCTCTCACTGTAGCTGGGAAGGACAGATCCTCTCATTTCACCCGACATCCTACGCCAAAATAGACGCGTGAAAATTTGCTGGACCCATTCGATTTTAAGTGCATCTTTCTTTAGTACATGGCCCCAAGGTTGAGAACAGTACTCCAGATGTGGTCACACATAAGTCTTGTAAAGACGTACTAGTGTTGCAGCATCTGTGCAGCGAGTGTTACGAAATAAAGCGAAAAGCGTCGCCAGAGCCTACTTCACTATATACATAATCCACATGCACTGAGAAGTTAAGTCTTGTGTCGATTGTAACACCAAGATCCCTGGCCAGAGAACATGAATTGAGTTTGACACCATTAATTTCGTACTCAATTAGATTGACTCCACCTATATGCAAAACCATAGACTTGTTCAGCTTAAGTGGAATACTATGATCAGAAGCCCAAGAGACCAACTAGCAATACTGGTTCTGAGAGCACTACTAATCTCTGAGGAACTACCTTGAGTATAAGCACAGTATAACTTAATGTCGTCAGCATACATCTGGTCTAATGTCTGGATGAGTTTTTAGGAGCATGGGTAGTTCAATTGTGTACATCAAAAACAGTAACGGAGTTAGCACACCTCTTTGAGGGACCCCACTGGTACATTGGAACCTAGTAGAGTAGAAGTTTTTGACCCTAACAGTCATATATATATATCCTGCAGGTAGGATTCAAGCCATTTCAAGAGATTACCATGGACACCCAAAGATTGAATACAGGTCAACAGTTCACGGTGAGAGACTCTGTCGAAAGCCTTGGAAATATCAAAGTAAAAGATGTCCAAAAACTTTCCCTCAGTGTGGGTGCAAGTGCTGTCATAATAGGAATCCAGCGAGTTAGTCAGGGTAGAAGCTCAGGGTAGAAAGCCGTGCTGCTCATCGGGAATCATTCTATTCTTGCTTAAGAAATTGAGTACCCTTTCCCAGATGATCTTTTCCATAACTTTAGCAGGAGTTGGGGTTAGACTAATTGCTGCGAGGGATGCTCAGAAAATTGTTTTCAGAGACTTTAGCAATCGGAGTAACCAATGCTTCTTTCCAGACCTGTAGAACGTCACCTGAGAAGAAAGAAATATTGAATATGAAAGAAAGTGACTTGTTTAGCGACTTGTGGCACCTTCGATATACAATTTTAGGTATCCCATCATACGGTTCACCTGGAGAGGGGTAAAGCTTTTTCAAAACTGAAGAAATCTCCTCCGGATAAAACTAAATTTCACTTTTGCCAAACCGCCTAGTGCTCCCTTCAGTGATCTGCTCACGTGTCTCCGACGAAACATAGGTCGAGAAAACACTTGCAGCGTGTCGACCCAGAGCTTCAGCCTTGCTATAGCTCCTGCCATTTTCGTCAATCAATGTAGGAACGGAGGTATTGCACTTAATTCTATAACGAATATAACGGCGCTCACGATTAGCATGGAATCTACGAAGATGAGCTTCAACGACTGTCCTACAACGGATTCTCAACTTGATGGATGGAAAAAGCGCTTTTTTTGTTCGATTAAGTTGGCTATCTGATTTGTGTACTTGAAGGTAGATACGAACTTAATTTTAAAAGGCACAAAAATGGAGAGAGCACATTAAACTGCTCTGCAAAATCTTAGATATACTTCAGCAAGTGTAGAGTAATCATTGTATAATTTCAACCAACCGATTCTACTGAAGTATTTATCCAACCTCTTGTAATCTGCATTTATGAAGTCTGGAACTGGAAAGAAAGGTGGCGATAAAGGTACCCCAGTCATATTGAAACTCACAATAGCGTGATCGGACGTACAAGTGGAGGAAGAATGCTAACATCAGATATATTGGAACAATTAGAAAGAACAAGATCTAGTGCATGACATCCAAGAGTAGGTATTAAAACATATTGACGAAAACTACTAGCTCGAAAGAACTCAAGGAATTTAGAGCTCGCTGAGTTCGATGCATCCAAATTATCCCAATCAATTTGCAAATTAAAATCACCCAAAATCACAGAAGAGGGTTGCACCGAAACTAGTTCACGCAGGCGTTCAATCAGAGCTTCGTCATCAGCCCTAGTTGAATTGGGTGGACGGTATACTACAATGATTCGAGTACAAGAGGCTCCTTCTGGCGGAAAAGGCTCAAGACACAAAATGATTTTGTACTACACGTAATCGCAAGTTGCCTCACGAGCAGATTCCCCTTTGCAATACAACATACCCCACCACCCCTCCAACTACCACGATCGCTACGCAGAACATGGTAGGGAAGGCTGGCCACGATTTCAGAATCATGAAGTTTTGCACTAAGCCATGTCTCGGTGATAAATACGAAGTCGGGTAAATTAAATGACAAAAAACGTTGTAGATATTCAAGCTTGTTCACAAGGCTTCAGGCATTAAGCAAACTACACTTATGACTAGACGCCAGCTGATTTACAGGTTTCTCGAGCTCCTATTCGGCAGCTCTGAAACATGTACAACAGGCCCATGGTATACCACCCACTCCCGCTCTGCCTTACCCTTATTGCGCTCACGTGCCTCCTGACGAAGATAAAATCCCTCTTATTTTCCTCGGGCGGCATACTTCTTCGTATGTAGACCTCGGAGAAGCGAGACCCTTTCAGAAGGCATGCATTAGCAAGGCAACGTCGCCAGTGAGTGGTAGTGGGAAGAACCACCTTCACCAAGCGCCTGCGAGCGGGGTCAAACGTTCCCATCCGATAAATAGCGACGTCATTAGTCACGTCCAAGACATCGCTTACCTTACACTCCAGATCTTTCTGGCGCTCAGAAAGACGGGTATCACCTAGCGCCTCATCTAGATTAGCAATGACTATACTTCGACCATGAATTTGATTTGGGCACGTCCAAGCTCTACCGTAAGAGCTACAATAACGCGCTCCAAGACGGGATCCTTGTTAATGTCGAAAACTAGCCTGATGAGCTCTCTTGCAGAAAGATTGTCGATGTTGTCTAGCTCATCAAGTTGTACAGGGGCAGGAACTGCAGTGTGGTTGGAGAAGGCAGTTACCTGCGAAGCTGCAGAGGCTTTAGCCTCACCAGTTTCAGAACGTTTTGCCGTTTGTGACGCTTTAGGTGGCATTGTGGAATTTGATCAGTAATGGCCAACTGAATTCACTGTTTAATGTTAGCAACCTAAGAGTGCTTACTGAACTCTGATCTAGAATTGGTGTTCCAGGCCAGGCCTAAGATTATTAGGTAAAAAGAAAAAGGTAAGCATGCTCCGGATAAGGAGTTTGATTATTGATTCAAACACTCATAAAACTTTTTGTAGCCCTATAGTATTCTATAGTACATCCTTTCAAGAAATGAAAAAAGTCTCCCTTCAGGAAAAGAAAAAAGAATTCAATTTCGTTGTCACACTGTCCGGACATCAGGATACACTACCGGTTTGAAAGCAACATAATCACAAAAAAGGCGACGCATAGGTGGTCATCAGACTTTCGGTTAAGTTCAAGAGGTGAATGAAGACAGCGCAAAACGGTCGATGAGTAATGCGTTACCATTTCCATTTCGTTTTCGGCTCAGAACACGGAGCGGAACGACTAAAACGGCCGGAAACCGGAATTCGGAACACGGAAACGGAAAATCCGCACATCTCTGTTCATCAGGGACTTCGTGGGAGAATGCTGCGGCAAAGGAACGATGGCTTGTCCTTCCACGTATTTGCACTTATTTATTCAGTTCAGTGTACGTTAACTGGAGCTGAAGCGGTTGTATTTACAAAAGTTTATTTATATTCATCTTCTTCCCAGAAAGCATGGGCCTTCTCAAAGGTTGAACACTAGTTCAAAAACTAGTTGCTAGCAGAACCATTATTTAGCAAAAGAGGCCATTTCAAAATGTCAGTCTGATTTCGTCTGGGCTCGATTGTTATTTAGATCAGTTTTCCAGTTAATTCATCTTTTTTTACTTATGCGATTCAAATGCAGCGCCACTCGCATGGCACAGTTAGCGCAAGAAAAGCCTATGAACAGTCACAAGCCGGTATCCACTAAGACAAGATCTTGAGAAACATTGAAACAGTTTTCAGTTAATCTCTCTGAGATTCGCTTCCTTGGAAACCTGTGTGCGAGTGACCAAACCACTTCAGCTGCTCCTTAGATGGTATGAAAACGGCGTCAGGAATTGTTGCAATGATACTGTTTGTGGTCATAACTCTAGTGCTAGGCAGGACTCGAACCCTCACCCAGTGCTAACCGGGCAGGATTCCATACGCCATTACACCACCAGCGATGTTTGATCGAGGCACGTTAATAAGGTCTTTCGCATTAAAAATTTGTTATCAGAGATTGCGCATGCATTTTAAGTAATCAGTTCATTTTCAGCTTTGGAATCTTTTATTTATTTACTTATTTATTTACTTATAACTGCACCTTAGTGCTCTTATAAAACAGGGCATATGATGATTTGGCGTGCGCCCTGCATCAAGCATGTAGTACTGATATAATCCATTGAGAAAGCGTCCCAGATTCCACGGCGTCGTCCTCCTTTCAGAAGCCCTCATTCCTTTGGGCTACGTAGCAACGTACGGTACCTGTCCCATTGCTTGGTATTGTATGATATGGTAGTGCCTTGTGATAGCCATCTCGCCAAAGAACTGATCACAAACTAAGTGTAATACGAAAACTGAGCTCAGACTGGTTCTAATATATTTTGGTGAAAAAAGGGAGGTATTACATTTGAAATTGTTATGTGAACCGTATAAGGCAGAGCTGTTCAGAGAGTGAGTCACTACAGCTTGCAGAGCAGTTTTTCTCTTTTCGCTGGCTTATAGCTCTTCAAGAGAAACCCTTGAAGACAAAATAGATAAGCAAACCAAGATACATGCTCAGGCTTCCGCATACGTCTAGGAATTCCGACCCTAGACCCACATATGACCTCAACCGGAAGTTCAACCGCTTTGTGCGTTGAGGGCGATGTGCGTAAGGGGCCGTAATAACCGAGCCGAGATGTAATCCAATCGCCTCCTGCGATGAACCCGTCGATTCCCAAAGGAGCCCGCGATCATCGCCGATGACGCCTTCAATGCGAAACACATTTGGGGACAAGAGAACATCCTGTGCATGAACGAACACAAAGTAAAACAAGATGGATGGCTTCCTCCCGCATTTCCACCTTACCCAGTTGGTCACCCTGGAACGCCTCGTTGACCCTTGTGTGTCTTTTCAAACTACGAAGGGAAAATAAACAACAGTTTTGATGCCGTCATTTCAGAACGGCACGTTGTGGATCAACCATAGACTGTCCGTGAAGTCGCCGTGCAACCTAGACCTAAGGCAGTTCCCGTTCGACGTTCAGAGCTGCATTCTGATTCTTGAGTCGTACAGTCACAACGCCGAAGAGGTGAGGTCTGAAACCTCAGCGGTTAGAGAGGGAGTCATTTCAAACAAGCGCAAAATAAGGGTGTTTTACTTAAATTAGTCTCCCGGAAGCACCTTGCATCCATGTTTCACCTGTTCCAGAAGCTAGGAGCCGGTGGAAAAATCGTTGTTCTACGTCTTACAAACAGGCTCTGTCCCATCTTGCGGATCCCATAATCTTGTGTACCTTTTTCTGCTGTACATGAGTCTATCCTCGAGTCAGACAGATATTGTCATTCATAGCGAAAATCATGCCCACTTGATTAAAACTTTAGTGAGATTTATTGCGAGGAATCCCAGTTCTTAGATTAACACATACATTTACAGTTGCGAGTAAGACAAAGAATTTTGAATGGGGTCAGAGTGGAACCAACATTTTATCAAACCTGTGAACGACAACCGCTCTATGCTTAGAAACTGAAGGTGGTGGCTAACTTTGTTACGTAGTCAGTAAACGGTGCAAAGTTTCCTGTCCAAAACTGCATACTGAACGCCGAGCAAACATCAGTTGGACTCTAGCGCTTTCGGCATGAAGAGTGACATCAAAATCTATGGGTCCCTGGCTCTTTCAACGGCTGAAGGCAGGAAGTCAATTGTTCTCGTTTCTCGGACGATTAGCCAAACCTACACAGCCGAATCTACACAGGCGTGCCAGTTGCAACAATTTATTAGTTGAGAAGCTATCAGGGTTCAGCTGCACTGTAACCAAACTTGACAATTTTTTGATAAAAATAGGAGCGCAGTGGTATAAGGCGAATGTTGTGCGGCCCAAAATTTTCTAAACGACCGGGAACTAGCGATACATTGCTCAGGTGCAACTGCGATGGATGGAAGAAGCAGTGACGTTGATGAAACCGATCCAGCTGCCGGACTTTGATATGGTGCACTTCGAGACGAAGAAGGAAAACCTCCTCTACCCAAATGGTTACTGGGACCAGCTTCAGGTAGGCAATACATTCTCACATCGTGTGTTTGCTCTTTTTCCAGTCTGCAATATGGCTTGTGGTTAATATTCTCTTGAAGCGCTCAGGTGATTGTGAGGTTGAACATCTTGTCCACAACACTTCCTTAAGAAGAATATTACGGGTTTTCTTGGCTCTTGTCTACAAAGTTATAAGTTAAAACGCTGATGCCTTGTAAACGGCATGTTGAATTGAGTGCGGCCTTTGTTTAATCGTCAAAGCCTCCTGGGCTGAGACCAATATTAAACGTAAATAAGGTATAGGAATTAATTCGAATACCACTTCGAATTGAAAATTCGCTTCTGATAGCGTGCTCGATATACGCATTTTGAAGAGTCCTTAGTCGGGTCCTTCCTTCGCTTTTTTATGAGAACCTATGACTCCTAAATGACAAAAAGGAGGCAGTACTCTTCAGTTTTTTTTCAGGTTGTGTTCACATTCAAACGTCGCTACGGCTTCTACATCATCCAAGCTTACGTTCCCACTTACTTGACCATAATTGTGTCCTGGGTGTCCTTTTGCATGGAGCCGAAGGCGCTGCCAGCTCGAACAACCGTTGGCATTTCGTCGCTGCTGGCGTTAACATTCCAGGTACTTTACTGTCATACTGTTCGAAAAATTCTAAACTAGCTCATCCATATTTCGTTAGCCTTCCTAGAAGGGTTAAAACGTTTTGAAACTTGAACGTCTTATCGAAATCAGGTATTACGACAGTACCGAAGGGCCAAAATAGACATAGGGAGGATAATCGATTTCTATATTTCGGTAAATCAGTCCTTCCAAGGCAAACTGAAAGCTTCTTCCAAGCAAATCGGACGCCTTCCAAGCCCAAAATGACGTTTTTCACAATCAGTTTGAAGTCAAACTCAACATATTGCTCATCAAAATGGGCTTCTTTTAGATCAAAGCAGACACTCAGTGAAAAGGCCAAAATAAATTTTTTACTAGAAAGAAAAAACAAGAAAACTAAAAATTTTACTTTTGCGTTTTTATAATAGTAGTGGTAAGATAAGATATAGGATATTCATAACTTAAATGCCACAAAGACAAGACCACGATGGTTTATGTATTATAAATTTTTTAGTTCTCCAGGAAAAGCAATGGTTCAATTCTGATTTTAAAGTGCAGGAAAGAGGAGCATATTATAGAGGAGATCGCGCTTTAAAAGATATTCTAGTACGAATTCTGATTACCTGACACTGCGAAGTGTGGACATTAGTGCTTTCTAGACTTATTTTCGATGCGCCGTTGTTAGTGAGTAACTTCTTGCAAAACAAAGTGCACAAATAAATGAACATCGCGAGAGGGTGATTGACTGCGTGGCTGCAATAAAGGATAAAGGATAAAGGACGGCGTTACTCAATCCCTTCTGGGATGCGCCAGCGCATTCTACTTCTACGGGATGTCGTGGAGGCGACATGAATGCGTATTTGGCCATACAATGACTTGCGGTGGCCAGCCGATGAACAAGTCAGCGCTCTATCCTTCCCAGACGAGTCTGGTACCAATTCACCGACCCCGGAGGGATGGAAGGCTTGGTTGGCCTGGGCGGGAAATCCGAACCAGGAACCTGGTATCGGGTGCACGCGACAGTCGCGCCTCCTACGACTGCGCTACACGCGCCCCGTGGCTGCAATATGATCAAAAATGACTTCTTTATTGCATTTTGGCATGGAACCAATATTTGTCCTTTCAAATTTCAAAAAATTTTACGAAAACTTATTTACTGAATACACGTTTTTAGGGGAGGTCATCTGTTAAACTTTAAAGAAAGTAGTAGTAAATTCTACTCGAAGAAAATTAATTTTGACTTTTTTTCAGAAAGTGTCCAATTTGATCTGGAAGGAAGGGTTCTGCTTGAAGTGGAAGGTGTTTGGCTAGGTTTCAGAAGTGACCAGCTTGTTTAAAAAAGCCCAACTTGCATTTATATTAATCATAGAGACTTGAAAATACTATATTAGGATGTAAATTATATAATTTTGGTGCTTTGTCTTCAAAAACGCTCACCACTAGTTTATTTTATGCGACTTGAGAACCCGTCATCCGTTTGACATGTCCCGAAGCGTGCAGGGTGGCCTATCGGTCTAAAACTTTGGGAAACAGAAGAAATCGGTAGAGCGGAGACGAGAGCCGTTGGTTTGTGCCTTAATAGGTGGACAGATTTCCAAACTGTTCTCCTAAAAAGGTAAAATCGCCATTAGTTTTCACTTCCGCTTCGCCACCAATTCGAGGGACGTCGCATGAGACTCCATACCAAAGCGCAATTAGGATAGAGTTAGAATTTTTGCTTTGTCCCTGTTACATCCAATTCCTTGACGGAGCAATTGCTTTGAAGTCATAATGCTGTCTCTATCTACTATTATGTACAATAACTTGACATACTTTTGTACGATAAACCTGAACAAATCCTAATTATTCTTATTTTTGTTTCTTAATTTTTTGATCTCCTTCTATTTTCTGACCATCAGTACGACCTCAAATCTTGTAGAAAAAAATCTTCAAAATCTAGGATCAAAGAATTGAAAGTTAAAATGTAGCTTACGTTTTTGTTTCTGGCTTATTGTTCTATTAGTAATTTAAAACAACATTTGACTCGTCCATTGTTTAAGGCGCACAATTTGTGCAGTATATGAAATGGGCCTATATTTTTTTTATTTTAGTTTGGAAACATCCTCAAGAACTTGCCGCGTGTCTCCTACGTGAAAGGCGGGTTTTTTTTCGTTTTTGTTTGTTTTTGCTTCTTCGCGTTGCACTGCTAGAGACCTGTTAAACTCACTTTCTTTCCTTCCCCTGTTTTCTCTGCTCTGCTCTTATTTCCTGTATTGCGGTTGAAAATCTTCTCACCATCGACGGTTGCATATTTCAGCGATGGACGTGTGGATGTTAGGCTGCATCTCATTCGTCTTTGGGACGATGGTCGAGCTGGCGTTTGTGTGCTACATAAGTCGCTGCCAAAACAGCGTTCGAAGGCGAGAATAATGCTCTTTTTCTTTCGGGCCTTTTCAGTTTTTCTTGAATTCGTCTATGACTGTGGCAGCATCCTAATTTGTAATTCCAGTGCGGAGCGGCGAAAGGATCGAGTTCGAACGTCTCAGGTTTGGACAAACGGTTCGTGCAGAAGTCGAGCTGGACAGAACAACTCTAATGGAAACGGTGTGTTATTTATTTATTTATTTGCAGAAAATAGTACCCACGAAATGGTCTATCTATCTAATGGACACAGCAAATTAGGCGAAAAAAATCATGAAGAAAAAATTGAAAGAATTTCAACAAACAAGAACAAACACAGTCGTCATACTGTGGTGAAATCAGAATCTCCTAAAAAAGAGAAGTGCAAATGAAGAAGCACGAGAACTATCGCTAGCTCCTGTAGTTGATGATGGGAATAGGCGAAAAAGGGCAGTGACCCGCCAAAATGCAAGTCGCATGAGGGAGAACGGCTCCGGAAACCAACTTGGTAGGTCTGCCAACTTCACCAACTCCAATCCACGGTCGCATTGAGGAAACCAGAAGCATATAGTGTGTCTTAGAATAGGGGGTGAGTAGTGACAATCTAATAGAAAAAATCTAGTGAACGACTAGGAATGGACAAAGCGCAGGTAGACAAATTGAGCAAATTTGATTGAGCACTGTGGAAACGAACTTAATACAATTCAACTCATTGGAGCACGAATAAATTGAAAACGTTAGCCAGTTATGGAACGAAATAGGGCAAGATGCAGTCTCTAGGTGATGCCACAGATATGCAACATTGAAAATAAATCATCCTTCTTCAACGTTCCACGAAAAACGGAAATATTCGGTGCATCTAGTAGGCTAGGAGGTAGCATTTGAAGGTATCGAGCACCTTTGATGGAAAACTGAATTAAACACCTTTTCATGGTTTTTCTCCTTAACTTGTGGTATTAAAAACGGTACTTCGTCGAGCTTGCATTGGAAGAGAGGACCAATGCGTACTTGCTTACTCTTAGACTGGATTAACCTTTGAGAACTTTCAACAGAAAACTAAATCATTGAATTCTCGTCTATAATAAAGACTTCTAAGATTAAATAATTTGAGTCTGTCGTTATATGTAGGGGTTACTCTGGCATTATTGGTAACAGGAACACACCTATAAGCCAAGAATTTTGCCTTCTGAAAATTTTCTATTTTTTCTTGACCCTTTCTAGTAAATGGGCTACAAATCTGAGAGCAGTATTCTGATACTGGCAAAACATAAGTCGGATCTATCCTAGTCGGAGGGGGAGGACATTATAAAAATTATACAACCAATTGACTTGGGAATCTTGGAGCGGGTTCTAGAGAATAAAATGTGGCCCAAAGTTACAAATTCTACGAAAAAAATACAACAAGGACAAAAATTCTCTACGGTTGCAAAGCTATGTGTATGTGTACGGATCCTGGTTATAACAGGCAGCGATCAGCTGTGTTTGAAAACGCCTTGCCCGCCGGGACTTTTTTTTACAACCGCGGGTATTTGTTTATGTTTTGTTTGTTTGTTCGTTTCGTTTCTGGGTCCTGTTCTGTTCTCTAGCAGCCGTTCCGCAATTCCCAAGTTAATTGATTTCGTAATTTTTAGTTATGTGCTCCCTTCCCCTCCCCCACTGACTAGAATAGATCCTATAAGTCTTATATAAACAGATCATTATTGAGCTGGCACTGCACCTCAGATTTCCAAAAATCGCGAAAATAGTAGAAAATGCTTTCCGGATTATAATGTCAATATGGTTTATATTATTATGTTATATTTTTGATATAAAGGTTTTTTCTGCTGTGAGCTTCTGCGGATATTTTTATGGCCACTGTACCTTGAATAAGAATGAAAATGCATCCTTTTCTCACAGACCACTAAAGCAGACTTGCACTGTGGAAGTCGAACAAATTTTTGAAGCCTTTTGTGAAGTAGGTTTGACAAACTTTTAATGGATGTTCTCAGCAGGCTCGCTCTACTCACAAACAGCCAACGGTTGCACAATAAACCGAGCCCCTACGCATCCTACGCAGAGAGCTCCGAACCTTCACTTGCATATGACCACGTTCGACTCGGAAACACCGCTCACCTTCGAACAGGTCAGTTCCTCACTGATTTGAGAAGCGAAAGTGTAGGCAAAATAGAGCTCTGATGACCGAAATATAGGTCATGGGCTTGCAGGAGATACCCAACTCCTTTAGATGTCACAAATTCAATTATGCTGACATTCACTTTTCGGCGAATACGACAGCTCCTTTTGACAGGCGTAGCAGTTTGTTTTTTCAATTTGTGCTGCCAGTGAAGTGAACTACATCGCGTGACAGACGATAGATACAGTTACCCGTTGTGCACCCACTTAAACAGTCTCACTTGCAGCTACCCAGCGAACCCGATAGACCGCTAATGGATGAGGTAATGCGAATTCGTTTCAGCAAGAGTTCCGTCTGTGAATGTTTCCTGCTTTCTTTTACCCCTTGTATTTGCTGTGCTAATCCCTGTAAGCACGTCACGATCACTTTTGTGTCATGCACAACTCCTTCAAAGCCTTTTCCAAACTTTGAGATTGCAGCGCGCAGATAGAATAGAAACACATTCGTTGCTCTCAGGATTACTGGACTTTATCCGTGATGGGAAGGCGAACTTTAATATCATTTGATTTGACTTCGATATTGATATTGCTGAACTATTCTGTGCAGGTAGGCAGAACGAACAGGCTGTGCGACATTGTCTTCGATGGGGTATCACTCTCGTCCAGTACGTCGACCTCATCCAGTTCTTCACTGGTGAGCTTAGATAACGCGACACTATTTTGAACCCAAGGACATAAAACTCCTAGAAAAGAGTTGAGCGTTTTGCACAAACTTTGCGTTGAAAAAACTTTCAAATAAATGTCGCAAAAATGTTCACTTCTAAAAAAGAAGTTTCTTACTTATACTTGAAATCAAGCCAACTAGCAAAATGAGCTTTGAATTGAACCTGAATATCTACTAAAAATGAAGTAGAGCGGTGACTTGGAAGCGCAAAACCGTGGAACATATGTATTTATTAGTATCACCGTAAACGTTCAGCAAGTCACGTCGGAAAATCTCAAAATTATCTAGCAGTTTGGCTTAATCACTGTTAAGAGTTCATAAAAATTTTGAATTTTGATGAGTATTTGAGGCAGCATGGAAGGACGATTTCCGCAAACTCTGTGATTCAAGACTGTTCTTTGCAAATTTTTCAGGACACCATTGGTTCAGTACTGCGGAGCAAGGAGTTTCCTTAAAAAAAGTTATTTGTGGTAAAATGTTAAGAATTTTTGCCATATCTAAGGATATGTGTTCATATTCGTTTTCTTTTTGCTGACGAGTTCGGATGCCTAGAATCGCAGTTAACATAGATGTCATCTGATGAGGCTTACGGGTGGAAAATGGACAGCTACCTAGCGGAAGTTGTCCAGCAGTCGAATATAATGACATCCGTAAAGAAAAGGTGGTTCGGGGGAAGCCTTTCGAAGAAATTGCGGAAGTTTGTACAACGCGGTAGAGTTTATGAAAGTGAAGATGGTATACCTTTGAAGGTTCTCATGGAGCTTTAAACAGAGATGTGCACTAAGTGAAATAGATCGAAGTGCTGATTACAAATTCAGCCATCAACAACGCCAAGCGCATCTCTGTGTCGAGTTCGGTTCGGTCAAAGTTCGCACTGTCGATTGCTGGTCTGGTTAGGCTAAAGCAGAGGACGCGTAATCAGGATAGCCAAACAGCACCTGCAGTGGTAGTGTTTTCGCCAAAGTGGATCGAGATCATTGGTTCGACAGCCCTTGATTCGAGGCTTCTTTCGTATCATACTCTAACCTCATACCGAGTATCCTCTCCTTTAACGCATTTCCAACAAATGCCTTATTATAACTATCGTTCACGTTCGTCGAGATGTTCTAAAAGGGAAAGCAACAGAGCTGGTCTGGTGTGAACTCAAAATGAACTATAGATTTCGCGTCCCAAATAATCGCCATACACATTGCTTTAACCTCTCCCATCCTCACTTCCCCGTAAGCCTTGTGTCTTGACTTCATACCTCGGTAGATATTATAATCGACCAAGAGAAATCATTTGGGACAGCCTTGAGTAGTTTTCTGACCAACTCCATATTAAGAAGAGGGAGAGTTTACCTACCTCACCTTTTCATTATCAAACTGCTCGGCTGTTCAAAGGCCAAGGCACACTTGCACAATTATACTGTGGGAATCCTAAAATAGAAGCAAAATTCACTCAAACAGCAGACAAAGGTGTTATTCGGGGTGCTGGAATCCCACATAGGGTTCTGAAGTTTTCCTCCACGCATCAAGATGCGGAAGATGAGGGTGAGTGAGAATGGTGAAGTTAGGAGTAAAAATTTCGTTCGGGGTCTGCGTTTGGAGACTTTTGGTGTGTTGATCACCAACTTCATAATTGTTTTAGACTTTTAACAAGTAGTGTAAATAATAATTGCCACAAGTCGTTTGACAAAATTGTGTCGGAAATAAGAAAAGTCACACTCATCCGGAATGAAAGGCTATATGCAAACACAGCAGTTCCTGCTGGAATTTTTCTGCATTCTGCAGAAATAAGAGAAGTAATTTATCACCTCAGCTTTCATTGTCATTATTGTCTACTGCTACAAAGATGCACCTGGTGATCTGCAACAAGATATCATTATCATTTCGCGGACATCAATTTGCCCGCGAAAACACCGTATATAAGCACCACAACTCATTCATGAAATTCATTCTGTTCGTCTAATAAAGTGTCCTTCAAATCGACGTCCTCTCCAACAGAGGAGTCGATCCTACTATCATGACCCTCTGTGGCGAGAACACTACCGCTGCGCCGCCGCAACACTTCAAAATTTAAAAAGAGCCTGGCTTCTTTCATGTCGACATTGCAGGATGGACATAAAATGTGTTCAACTTGAATGTAATAAAAGCCCTTGTGAGAAAAATCTTTATGAAGCATATATTTAATGAAGTAGACAACATTTTGCAAAGTACACTAAGCCAGAACGGACAATATTGGAGCGGATTGTGATAACAGGATGTCTGTCAACACTGTCCGTGTTGGACCTGGGTCCTAGCTTCGTTCCGAGTCGACATCTGTCTTGTAACGAATCGCGCAAGATAGTTGGCAACCTACAATCGTTGCATGATCGGCTGCGCGGCACGGCGAACAATAATATGCGGGATAATGGGCACGGTATTGTGAATACCCCTGCGATACCACCTCCACCATTTCCCTTGGCGTATCTCAAGTCACAGGAACCGAACAGTGTGGTAGACACAACGTTTCGTATCTTGGCCACTTCCGTTCTAACCGCACTGCGGCGTACTATAGGAAAGCGGATAAAAAGCCATGGAGCAAAAATGCGGTCTCAAAGAAGTAAAGGAAAAATTTACTTCCGGTGCATTAAGAGTCACTCTCAGTGACAAGGGTGGGGAGTTCGTAGTATTGTCCCAGGAGATGGATAGGGCGATCACGAGATTACACCTACAAGATCGCACTATCTGTAATGCGACTACTCCTGAGGAATTTACTGTGCAATATCGCCGACTAAATCGAAAGTGGACCGAGATCGCGAAGTCGGCGAACCTTCCTATGTACATAACAACATTGTTAAGGTATGAACTACCCACATGTCCAGTGTTATATGTCCTCATCAAAACCCACAAATTGCCTCCGGAAGGTGCTACCATCGAAGATCCTTCCGCTTTCAAGGTTAGACCAATTATAAGCGGAGTCGATGGCCCCACTGACCGCATTTCTTGGTTGCGAAACTTGGTTTTAGTTCAACAGCCCAAATTTGTGCCCACGCACCTGCCAACCACCAGTGCTTTTCTGCAAAAACTCCGCGAGACCACTGCGGAGGAAGGATGTGTCATGGAATCGTTCGATGTTACTGCGTTGTATACCAACGTCTCTAGAGATAGCGTTGTTTCTGAAATGCTCACAGAACACCAAGCAAGTGTGAATCTCTATGGTTTGAGTGTAGCTCAGATAATGACTCTGGTTAGCGAGTGTCTTATGTGTAACGTATTCCGATGGTCAGGAGAGTACTACAAACAGGTTAGAGGGTTGGCTATGGGACAGAGATTGGCTCCTGTGTTAGCTGTGGCTTTCATGTCCAAGGTGGAAAACCCCATTCTTGAACGCATGCCTATATTTTACTGTAGATATATAGATGATGATGGGCGCGTGTAGCGCAGTCGGAGGAGGCGCGACTGTCGCGTACACCCGATACCAGGTTCCTGGTTCGGATTTCCCGCCCAGGCCAACCAAGCCTTCCATCCCTCCGGGGTCGGTGAATTGGTACCAGACTTGTCTGGGAAGGATAGAGCGCTGACTTGTTCATCGGCTGGCCACCGCAAGTCATTGTATGGCCAAATACGCATTCATGTCGCCTCCACGACATCCCGTAGAAGTAGAATGCGCTGGCGCATCCCAGAAGGGATTGAGTAACGCCGTCCTTTATCCTTTATCCTTTATATAGATGATTGCTTTATACTGTGCTCCACTCAGAATGAGAGGGATGCTTGCTTTGAGCTGTTGAATCAGCAGTCCGAGCACATAAAGCTCACACGCGAAAAACCTACAGAAATTTGGCTCGCTTTCCTCAACGTGCAAGTCCACCTTGCTCACGGGAGTATCAAAACTCGGTGGTACCGAAAGCCAAGTAACAAAAACATCCTCATTCACTGCCAATCTGTTCACCCTTCTAGTACAAAGAAGAGCATCATTAAAAATATGTTTCGAACCGCCACATCAGTTTCGTCTGATTGTGAACAGAAACTGTTCTCGATGAATGTGGCTCATAATATTGCGAAAAGTAATGGGTATCCAGGGGAGCACTGACGTACGGCATGCAGGCTGCAAGCCAGCCACGCTGTTCGCCAAGAGGAAGAACGTACAAAAATACCCTTTTGCGTGCCTTTCATCTCAGACAAATTAAGTGCGGAGATACGCAGATGTGTTCGTAACGCTGATCTCCACGATGTGGTGAGGGTTATTGGCATCCCTCCTAGCACCTTAAAAATGCAACTGGTTCGAAATCGAATCTACGATAGGATGTATCTCACACCATCCTGCGTTGTGGGCCCTAACGGGAAAGAAGGTGACTGTATGACATCGGGTGTGGTCTATCAGATGTCATGTAATGAATGTTGGGAGAATTACATAGGGGAGACAGGAAGACTCCTCTGTGTCAGAATAAAAGAGCATCTGGATGGCCTTAGAAAAGGTAAGGTCCAGACTCCTTGGGGGGAACACAGGATTCGATGCCATGCTGGCGCGTTGATAGAGGTCTCAATGTCGATCTTAGCGCGAGGGAGTGACATATCGGCGCGCAGGACATTAGAAGCGCTTTGGATCGTAGCTACGAGTCCTCGGGTCAACCGGAAGGAGGAATGCCTGGCGATAACACAAGAGCTGGCACCCTTCGCACAGCTCTGTGGGTTTCGATCTTCGTGATCTTATCCACGGGCTGATTAAGTCGGGGCCAAAGCTCATTCACCGACGTCTACTTCCATCTGCGGGCGTTGTTGGTCCGCTTCTGCATCCACCTCTGAGGTTAGTCGTTGGAAACTGTGGTGTCGGATCACGTTCCTGTTTTCGTCAAGACTAGTACCCTGTAGTATGAAATGATGTTTGGGCTAGTAGTCTTGTAGATGTTATCGGCTATTCCAGGCTCTGAAGAAGGCAAAACTCGCCGAAACGTAAGCCGAATAAAGAAGATCGTAACAATCTTGGTTAACTGCTAGAACAGGAACAATACACTAACAGTTTAACAACGCCATGCCAAGATTTATCGAAAGTCGAACTTGAGCGATAACAGGATGATTATTGTACAAGTTGCTTTACGAGAGATGCTGCTTGCAGAATGGCGTCGAAGCAAATACAGAAACCGGATCGTTGTTGCATTACATCTCGGAACTTGATACTTTTTAGTGTTTGCAGCACATATCTCAGCAGCGAAAATTTTACAATACCGAAATGGTTCTTCACATCAGATACGCGATATGTAAATCGTTTTCCCCTTAAGCAAAACCCAATAGAAAAGAGAAAAACAACCATCTTGGTGCCTCCGTAAACGATTGCGAGCGGACAGATAAGCTCGTCCACTAATTGGCGTAAGTTTCAGTAATCCTGAGACTATTTATGTCGTCGCTGAAGAGGTTCTGCGCACAATATTTGCAAGTCGCTTGTTTCGCCCAAGTAATCGACTAAGGAAACCACTTCAAACTGGTTTGCGTTTGCCGTTCCAAGTACGAAAGGATCTCGATGCTAGTTTTGGAAAGACCCAGTGTTTAACAGTCCTGAATCGGTGTTTCTTCTCGAAGTGAATGGGAATGTGATCCCGTCTGCGCTTCGCAACGTCTTGCTGTCTGAAGTGCTATTGTGACTCTTCCCCTTTTCGCATTCTTCCCTTCTACCAGCATGTATGTCAGACGGCATTTGAGTCCATCAAAGCATCACCGTTTTTAGTTTCGTTCTCCGTCACCAGCGACTAATGTCAGCTGCATTGCTCGGTTTCATCCCGAAGCCGTTGACAAGTTCTCCATCGTCGCCTTTCCACTTGCGTTCACATTGTTCAACGTGAGTGCGATTTTTTTGATTTTGAAAACATATTGCTAGAGATGTTCTATTTTGCATTCCTGACAACGAAATCTCCCCTTATTGGAAAACGACACAATGTTTCAGACCAGGGGAACCTTACGAGGAAACAACTGCTCTAAAACAAAAAAGCATAAGGGAGACATATGTGCCTGGAGTAAGTGTGGGGATAGAGTAATACGATGCATAAGCATGCAGTTTCTGTTGACCAACGAATGAGATGATCATAACAGGCTTGCAATTGGGTCTCGTCAGGCTTTTTCTCCTCGCGCTAAAGGTCAAGGTAAAGGGGGGGGGGCCTTATGAAGCATCTGGTAAAGACCACATTGGTCCAGCATATAACCGGGCAGTGTCTTTTAAAGGTGATTGGTTGCAATATGATGTTGTTCTTGTCAACATCCCCAACGACAACATCAAAAGGTAACTAGTGCTAGTGCGAAATAGACATTACCATAGTCACTGCTTGTCAGATTAGGCGCATTCTAAGGTTAGGAACCGCGCAAAAAGTGGAGCAATCTACCAGACTGAGCTGTGGCATCCTACAAAGCAAATATGGGCAAAACGGAGAGATCACTAGGTATTCGAAAGTAAGGAACACCTTGTCAGTAAGCTGTGCGGTAGCCTATTAACCACTCTCGGTAAGCATAGAATCGAAGGGCTTATCGGCAACGAATATGATGTTAGGTGCAGAGTCTTGGCGTACGAGACGAAGATTCCGTTCACAATGGGCCCGAGTCATTTTGGATCTCGATCAGAAACCCAACGATGAGCAGAACATATCAGCAGCGAGAGATCTTTCCTCATTTGTGCCGCACCGCGAGCTGTGAAAATGATCAGAAGCGGCGCGCTGTTGTGCATGCTATAAATTTATATGGTGAAGGCATTGCTGGGTGATTCTCTACTGGTCCTATCGACACTAACAAAAAGTTGTAGCGGAGTCGCTACTATTGTATGCTGAGCATTGTTGGGGCTTGCCTTCATCCTTCGACTTTCGATGCTATGTTTCTGGCTTTAGGTGAGAAATGGTGGCGTGGTGGAAGCATTTGGTGAGGTGAGTTGTAAAGTAAAAACCTCCTATCGTTTTTAGGCCTCTGATGACTAGAGGATAAATACTTACATATAAATAAATATTCTATCATACAACCTTGTAGCTCGTAAAAGCATGACAACAACTTCAAAGTAATGTCAAGGTCCCAAGACGAGAGGACATGGAAACTAGATCATGACCCATTTTTCACCACAGAAAGCCATGGTAATTTTGCCAGGCCTGTGTAATTAGTAGGTTAATTAAAATTTTACAGTTCATTTGTGTTAGTATGGGATAATCTCCGCCTTTCAGTTGATATACTGGTGGCACTACCTGTCGCAGACATTCGACTACAAGGTTCAACAGATAGCTGCCTCGCATTAGTGCATTACTTGCTCCGAACATCCTTATACCAGTTTTGGATGCTCCTACTTCACTCAGTCGACCACTTTGGCGGTCACTAAACTGGATTTAGCCGTGCCAGCCATGATGTTGAAGTGCCTTGTGAATTTGCTGGAAATTTGTTGTCTTGTGTTTTTGTGAGCTGACCCTAAAGCTAACAGCTATTCGGGATCAGCACTTCAGAGAGCGTACTTAAGAAATTTCGGTGGTTCTGTTACTTTAACGAAAATGTACTGATTTCGTCCAGAATTTTTTTTGCTACATTATTACTGTTCACTAAAAATTGCAGCTGGAGCCCCATGCATATTGTACCCTCAATGGAGGAATAATTGTGTGACTAAAATTCATTGTTCATTTTTCTTTTTTCTTCCTTTTCTATGGAGTAGATTATTCTGTATAGTGTTCGAAGATAATGGCTAACTTAGAATGCCAGCTTTGGCTGAAAATTGTTGACATTTCCTAGACTGGCTCGGCTATTCCGGATTATGTATTATAGTGTTATAAGGATGTGCTTGTTTTGTAAACGACGCCATTTACTCCACAGTTGTCTAATAATGATTTCTATCATCCTTTGAAGTCTTTTCTTTCTTCTAGAGCTAAAAAAGTTCTCAGAAATGAGTTTTTCTCATATGAGACTTACTACCAAATCCTGATACAAATCCTCTTTCTTAAAGTGAGCTTAGCTGAGCTCGCTTTCCTATTCGGTTTGGTGTGAACCAAGTGTTCTCCTTAGCGAACAGCATACAAACGATCTCTTCTTGATGACCGGTATCCTTTGTACTCATTAGGCAGTTAACATTGTATTCGTGATTGATTTCGACATTGTTTCGAAGTGTTTTGATTCGATTTTGGCTACAATTATTTGATGATTCTCCTGATTGTGTAAAGCTGGTCCAGTTTTGCATTTGATTTCACAATAATGGAGCTGAGAAAAGTTTCTTAGTGTCACAAAACGCCTTTTTGCACTGATTTCACAAAAAGGCGTGCAACAATGAGGGATCGAAGTGCACTCATATCAGAGACGAAGCGGCAAAGTTTGAAAGTGTTAAGGAGAGATACACTTATGTATCTCACACCGATCTCCATAATTCCCATGCTACAAAAGTTTGCACTGCTCTATTGTGTTACATCGACGACTGAGTTCTTAATGATCGACCTAGGAAAAACGTGCATGTGCTATAGCCTGCTTAAAGTCCAGTCCCCTTATCTCAAGCATACCCGTGAAAAACCTTAGGGAGTTTGGCGTGCGTTCCTGAACGTGAAAGTGCAACCGAAAGGGTATCAATGTAAACTATCTATCTATCTGCTACTATATAATTGAGTTAGCGGTCGATGACGTCGACTGACCTATTCTAAGTGAGATACGCCGCATCATTCACAGCGGGGGGGGGGGGTCGAATGATCTGACCTATGTGAGGGACGCCGCATCATCTACTGCGCGGGCAAAATTTGCTGTTAAACGTGGGATGTTGCTGCAGCAGGGGAAGCGCAGCCCTTGTCTGCTTAACACAACATCTGCGCGCTTTTCTGAGCCTCCAGATTCAGAAGCTGTGCCGCCGACTTTGCACCATTAGCATGAGAAGACCACTACAGGGGTAAGAGGTGAAGGGGACTTCGAGGGTGGAGAACGGATAGCGATCAGGAGGGAGCGACCTGCAGGAGGCATCGGGATGTGGGAGGGGATGGATAAGGGGAACAATGAAGCAGGCCAGGAGTTGGCACCAAGAAGGGTTTAGGCAATAAGGAGGGACCAGTAGGGAGATACCGATCAGAGGGGGGGGGCAGTAAGGAGGCATCAGCAAGGGGATCCATTACCAGTAAGGGAGACCGGATTTAGAAGATGTGAGACCGATGTCAATGGCAGTGGGCATTCGATCGCCGTCGTCGTGCAGTGGGTGTGGGAGAGCTCCTAAATTGTGGTAGAGTAGTAAGGAGGAAGAGGGAAGGAATCTACAAGGTGCGTAGAAAGTATTGACGCACTAAACGTAAACGCTAGAAATAACAACACACCATAAAATTTAACAAGTTTATATACAAAATGTCAACAATGATCTAACGAACGTCAACAATGAACAGAATAGCATCACTTGTATTTTATATGGGCTTCCTTGCTGCGAATGCAGGGGCGAAACCCACGAGGAAAGGCGTCGACGGTGCGCCGCAAGCAGTCCACGTCGATTTCGTTCTATGCGTTGGCCAAATCCTTCACTGACTTCATACCTTTGTGGGAAGTAGCGCAAGTCTTGTTCTCCAAAACTTCCCATATAGATTAATTCAGCGGATTCAAATCCGGTCTATACAGAGGTCATTCCTCTGCCGAAATGAAGTCCTTCAAGTTGGCGCGGCACCAGTCCTGAACAATCCTCGGTTCTGCGCAGGAGTCTAATCCTACTGGAAGAGATACGGCTTACTCTCGAGGTGAGATTCGAGCCAAGGAACCAGTTGCTTCTTTAGGACATCAATACAGATAGTTATACTGATTTATCTCCACTCCTGTATCCATGAAAACGAGAGGCGCTTGTGATGAATGATATTGGCCGGAAGCACCTCTCTTGCAGCGAGCCTTCCGCCAGAATTAGCACTTTGGAGGTCCTTGAAGAGTATGTAACACTTTTACAGGTTGAATGCACGAAAGTATCAAGTCACTGAAGGTCAAAGCATAGAACGAGATCGACGTGGGCTGCTTGCGGCGCACCGTCGATGCCTTTCCTCGGCGTCTTCGCCCCTGCGTTCGCAGCAAAGAAGCCCGTATAAAATACAAGTGATGCTACTTTGTTCGTTAGATCATTGTTGTCGTTTTGTATATAAATTTGTTAAATTTTATGATGTATTGTTATTTCTAACGTTACGTTACGTTTGGTGCGCCAATACTTTTTACGCACCCTGTACCTGGAAGAAGGGACCTGGTGGCGAGACCAGGACAGGAAACCAACAAGAAGGGAGCATTACGGTACTTCAAACGGAGCACAAGGAATCTGCTGTATGCATGCCTCTTTTTGCTCTACACAGCGACGACTGCGAGCGCTTCTGAGCTTCTGGATCCAGAACACGGGCTCCCAACGTTGCGCAATAAGCGTCCTAATACGACATTCGATATTCTGGTACGTGTCACCAACGTCTGAGGTGAGCATGGAAGGACCACTAAGGGGTAGGTCGAGAAGGTAAGGGGAACCTCTAGGGTGGACCAGGAGAGCGACTAGGAAGGAAAGGAACAACCTGGAGGAGGGGCCAGGACACGGAAACCAGCAAGAAGAGATCGGTAGGGGGTCAATAGTAAAAACAAGGAAGTGGTCCAGGAGTGGGGACCACGAACGTGGAGGACCAAAGAGGAGAAGTAACGACCAGTAGAGGCGGACCAGCAATTAGATCCGTTAGAAGAAACGAGTGAGGGAGAACCTGGCTTCGGAAGCCATGTCAACGATATCTGGAAACGCTAACTGTTGAGCATGAGAACGGTTGCGGAGGAGCAACATGAGGGACAGAAGTACTGCGCAGCACAAACCAATGACATTAATGGCCGGTCCGGAGAGAATGTCTATGATGAAGGTACCGAAGTGGTGGAGGGCTTGACGCCGATAAAGTACGCACCAGGTCCTAGACGTTAGCGAATTTTTCACAAAGGCGACTTTCCATAGGTCAGTGATGCTGCAAAGTCGCGCGAAGCGCGTAACTGCGAGACACGCCGTTGTCGGAGCAATTGTTAAATGATAAAGGAAACCTACTAGCAAGGACATTGGTGTTAACTGTCTTCCACTCACCCTCACCATATTAAGCGAGCCGTAGTGAAAACATGTTCCGGAATGCAGCTGTTGTATCTAGTTTGAAGAGGAGCGTAAGTAATCAAGAAAGCTGACACATGAAATTTCGGTTAGCAACGGATATAGGTCCAAATTACATTTACAGCGAATGTCCGTCCAGGAATAAAGCAATAGCCACGCACTCTTCGAGAAAGTACCATTCATCTCCTGATGTGAAGAGCCGGGCTAGAGAAGGTGGTAACTGTTGTAGAGCTGCCATCAGACAACCTAAGGCGGCAGCTATTCCGGAATCGTCCTTACGTCTTTGTCTCACCCCTGTTTGCGCCGTCTGGACAAACAGCAGGGAAAGGAACTGCGCCGAATCAGGTATGGTCTACTTCATTACCTGCCAGAGCTGCTGAAGGGAATATATCGGTGTATAATATAACGGCGGGCGCGTGCAGCGCAGTCGGAGGAGGCGCGACTGTCGCGTGCACCCGATACCATGTTCCTGGTTCGGATCTCCCGCCCAGGCCAACCAAGCCTTCCATCCCTTCGGGGTCGGTGAATTGGTACCAGACTTGTCTGGGAAGGATAGAGCGCTGACTTGTTCATCTGCTGGCCACCGCAAGTCATTGTATGGCCAAATACGCATTCATGTCGCCTCCACGACATCCCGTAGAAGTAGAATGCGCTGGCGCATCCCAGAAGGGATTGATTAACGCCGTCCTTTATCCTTTATCCTTTATCCTTTATCCTTATAATATAACGGCATGACCCCTAATGTTAGTTCAAGGAACACCTTGACGGCAAGGAAAAGTCCACGGCGTCCGTTGCAATGGGTCACCATAGTGTCCACGGGCATGCGGGAGAGGACTTCGAGTTCAGGGTCAAGCTACTGGGAGTTCAAGCCCAAAATGCGCCCGCAAGACGAGGAGCCGTTTTGATCCACGACAAAGGCCACAAGCCAAACCGAATAGAAGAGTGCCTATACACATATAACAGTGAGCTCAGGCCCTACAACAAATTGACATTCTGGGTCAAAGCGTCCGTGTCTTGATAAGGGCCCTGCTGTCGGTTGATCTGACTTTCTTCCTGTAAGGTGACGCCTGGATCTTTCTACTGACTTTGTGATCGAAAGTTGTCTTGAATTTGTAAGGTTGAGAGGACGTGTGACGCAGTGGCCACATTTCAACTTGATCCTTCCTTTCGGGCTCTGAAGAAGGCGATGCCGCCGAAACGTCAGCCAATAAAGATCTGTAGGACATCGTGTGGAGCTCAATTAAAAACGACGCTACTCGATTTTCGATGCCGAGGTTCATAGAGAGTCGTACATGGCGATCTCCATAATGTTGCATCTCTGCTCACAACAAGGATTGTTCAGCTTGGCCACTGCCGTCGCTTCGCTGCCAGAAAGCTGAAAATCGGTCCTCACCGGCAACGCTTCAGGTGTAAGCCCTTCGTTATCTCTAAACACGGTAATGGAACTCATGTATGCAGCGCAAACAAAAGAGCACATGAAACCTTTGAATCCTACATCAATTAACAAACGGCAAACGATCATTTAGAGGCCGCTCAGCGATTTAGAGGCCCTTAGCATCCATTAGTGTAGCCTGTCCCTTTTTAAGAGTCATGCGGCAAGTTCAGTTAGAAGCACGAGGCCAAATTTGGCATTATTCTGCTTATAGGAAAAACTGAGTATCCTGGAATCCCCAGACGACAAAAGAAGGCTGAAATCGAAAACAGTTTGGAAAGTGTAAAGTAGCGGATGAGATGTGACAGATCTCATTGTCAGAGCAGAATTTGGTTGAGATGCTGTTTCATCATCTACATACAATTGTGTAGAGTTTCCATTTAAAAAAATATTTAGATGCTCTCTGAGCTCATTGTTCTTTAAAAAGTTTGAGTGCAAATTAAGTCTGAACGGTTAAAGGCGATAAATCAGGAGGAGTTGTGAGGGAGGTAACTAGCCGCAATTCTCTATATCAATCACCGTTTGAACTTCGTAAGATGAAGTCTAGCGCTTGAGTCGAGGCATAGCCAGTCTGGCTTCGAAACTTTCATTCCATCCGAAACATCCCATTTTTATAACAGTACAATAGTTATTCAATCAGATGAGCTGAGGTGCATGTTTTTTCTTGAATGTCGAGTGTGTGGCGCGATATCTTCCGGCAATATCCTCAAACTTCTTTGCACTTTAAAATAAGCTTTAAACCGTTATTTTTCCTTAAAAAACTACAAAGTTTGTAACATTTAAACGTCTGTGCGAACACAGCGTTCAACTCTTAACGTTACGTGATGAAAATTTCCAAAGGATGTTACATCAAATTTACCCATGACACATTTCCGCTGAACTCCTTAAACAGAAGCTAGTTTAATCTGGAAAGCCATCGCTTTAATTTAGAAGATGTTGAACTTGACTTCACTTGCGTTCGATGTGCTTTGAGAAGGGTCATTTTGACCTGTAAGGGGCATGCATATGTTCATTCTCCATAGATCGCGGTAGCTCGCGTCAGTGCTACTACCAGAAGTCTACACATCGAGGAGCCAGAAATAGCCGTCAGAGGTTTACGTGGTTGGAAAACTACAATCTACGAGAGCTGCAACACTTTAAGAAGGCGCTAATGGTATACAGGGTGCGTAAAAAGTATTGACGCACCTAATTTTTGTTTCAGCTCCAGCTTTCTCTTTCTACCCCCCTAGGTTTTTGTGTGTTATTTTTGTTGTCTGTGTTGTGCTCAAAAAACATTCACGAAAAAACTGAAGAAACATGATCGTCATCGCTACGGTGGCCCTTTTTTTGTCTGTTACCCAGACAGCTGAATACTTCCTTAACAAGAGAATTAGGCGCTGTTCGAAACAGTTGGTTAGGAAAGAGGTCAGCAACCCAAACGTCAGCCACGGCTCTGTCATAACAGATGATGATTACAATATGTTCAAGCACGATAACGTTCAAATCCAAAATTATAAACATCTTTGGGATAACGGCAAACGGATAAGGCGCGCAGGTGTGGACAGCTTCTCAGACGAGCACAGCTTAAACGTGAATCCGCTGGATTACTCTTTTTAGGCGATTTTGGAGAATGAGGTCTGGGCTACTTTCAACAGAAGTGACCAGTCGCAGAAGGCTACCCTGTTAAAAGCACGGGACGAAATCCAAGCGAGTACTTGCGGCGCGTGCTCATGAATTTCTCCGTCGTTTTCCTCCTGTATTCTCAGTAAAGGAGCCAATGTCGATTTCGAGTTATTCTATCGTGTTTGCAAGATCATTTCCATATTTCTCAAGTGAATATTTTAAAACGTACTGCGCAATACTATTTCCACAGCCGTCATTTACTGCGTCAATACTTTTTACGCACCCTGTAGACAGCAGAATTTACCATTAATATTAGTTGTGGTAAAATTTCAGTTTTAAAATTACAGGATATGTTAATCGTGAATACACAGACACTGGCTGACCATCTGCATGGGATTTTAGTAGATTACGTCTCTGTACAGCTGGGCATTCATGGTTTACAAGTGTGTTGGTCCGTCCTGATTGAGGCTACAAACATTGAAGGGCAATTATTTGTTGTTGTAAAACTTCTGTAGCAGTTTTTCAAGGCATTTATTTGACCGAGGAAAGAGGTAGTAGGCCGCCGAACGTTACACTTAGGGAAGAATCCGTGGACGAGTCTGCAAAATGTATTGGAATGCGGGCATTCTAGCATGATTACATTTTTTAGCTTTAAAAATGTTGAAGATATAATGCAGAGGCTTGAGAAAATTCAGGAATTGTATTTAGCACAATAGGGCAATTTTGGTAATGCAAGGCTAGCAGCACTTTTTGAGCGATATCTTCTTGAGAGCTTTTGCAAACACCAATTGAATAAAATTTGTTTTAAAAATTGATAAGACTTTAATTTAGTGCACGATGTATCTTGCAAGGGAAATATCGGAAATGTGTAATGGCGGTTTTGGGCGATTTGGGGACAGCTGTGCAAGCAAGAATCCTTGACAAAGTACATTGAGCGGCCGGATGCAAATCATCCTGTAAACATTAGTACTCTCCTCTATGCTTCCCAGAGTTGTAGCATAGAAGCATAGAGAAGAGCACTGAGGTTCACAGGATGATTTGTAACGCGGCCACCCAAGGTACTTTGTCCAGGATTCTTGCTTGCACAGCGGTCCCCTAATCTTCCGAAACTGCTATTACTTATTTCCGTTATTTCCCTTGCAGCTTCCGTTGTATTCCTTCTCGTTAGTGCTTCTTCAGATTCCACAGCTGAACTTGCAACAAGCGGAAAGACTTTCTTAGAATTTCCAAAGCAGTTTCAACATTATCCATTTCAAAAGCAGCATACCCTGGAGTTAACGCGGCCACAACGGGTCAATAATATCCTCCAAACGCGCCATTATCCTTCAAGTTTCTCGCCAGGGGTCTCGGATTTCAGTAGAAACTTTATCTATGTGGATTGGTTCATTGGCCGTAGCCGGGCCATAGCACTTTATTTTCAATTTCCAATCGATTTTTCTAACGCCTAGGTGAACACGTCGTTATCTCCCACATTTCCTCCTTCTTTAGCGTTATGTGCATAGTACATATAAAATGCTACCTTGAATTTAAATTTCAAACAGCTACGAAATTCTAGCATTTTTCAATAGAGCATTTTTAATCGCTATAGACCAGAAGGCGTATCAAATCATAGCTGGAAAATAATCCTGTCTGACGCTGAAACAACGGCCGTGTATGTGACTTCTCACAAGGAGAAGTTCACTTTCACAAAGCCCTTGACTAATCTATTATCGTTCCAACATTCTCCCATATCACAATGATTTTCCTTTATTTTATCTTGGCTGTCGAAAGAAATTAAAGGCAGGATCAGCTGTGGGATCTGAGGAAGTACTCAACGAAAAGGAGTAGTTATTCATGGAGACAGCTATTTTATCTGGTCGATGATGCGCATTAAAAGCATGGAATCATTTTTAGAATGTTGCCGTTTCGCCTGTTATGATATCATAACGAACGTATCCTGCAGCTAAAAATAGCATGAGCCATCTGAAGGACGTCATTCTGCTCCGTTTTGCTTCTCCGAACATTGCTGTTCAGCACGCGAACATAATTTAATGATTCGGTTCATTTTATTCAATCAAAATGTGGAGTAGGAGGGTTAGCTGGTGAGGATATGCTGTAGCGAACCAAAGCGAGTCTAGTGCCAGCTGAAACTCCAACCAACAACCGCGGCTTTGCGGCAAATATGATACGCTATTACACCGCATGGTCGAAAACGGCGAGTTAACGATTGAAGGGACTGTACAGTGTAAAGAAATCCATTATGCCAAGCCACTACTTCAAGGTGTTTAGCAGTTCGCTAGAGCCACAACAGGGTAGAAGTCATTCCGGGAAGAATTTACTATTATTTGTTACGTGCCTATCAAACTTGCTAGGTGTACCGGTTCAATCACTAACCAAGGCTTCGGCGTTTTCGTAGCATCAGAAGCTCGCTAATACACTTTTTAATAGACGTCATCAGCGGTGCTCTCGTTGGCGAAAGGCGGAAATATCAAGCAATAACCTTATTGCAGCGCCGCATTCAAATTTTTCGCCAAATTTGTTGTGGTTTTCTAGCAAAGGAAAGTACTGCCGCATGCGGCAAGAACAATCAACAGAAGTATCTTTGATACGGAACTATTTTCCCCCTTGTCACTTTTTATAAGAGCATTTATGAAAGTAACATATACAGCGGAATGACCCTCCATTTAGTGTAAACTTCATGAAGAAACGCTTCAGAAACTCCCGCTTAATAAAAAAAAATCATGTTAAGGGGTAATTACTACACTTATACTGAGCTGTAAATTTAGTCACTAAATGCAGTCATTAGCACGGATTTAGCCTATAAAAGGACTCGTTTTATTGAATCTGTGTAAGTTATCTTTTCACAGATTGTTGTTCAGCAAAAGAAGCATGCAGCAGTGAATGTCAAGAATGAAAGATGAGTGGGAAAGATGAGGTGTCTAAGGACAAGGGAAAAAGCGCTTGTAACGCAATCGGATGGGGTGCGGGCTGCCTTGTGCACGCGATGCCACGTTCTTGGTTTGGGTTTCTAGACCACGCCAAACAATTTTTCCATCTTTTCGAGGTTGGTGAATTGTCTGGGAAGCGCTGCCTACGTCATCAACTTGCCACCGCAAGTTATTCTACAGGCCATTCAAATCGCCTCCACGACATTCCTTAGAAGTAGAGTCCGTTGTGCATCTCAGAATGTGCTGAATAGAGCCGTCCTCGAACTTTAATTCTTTAATTCTGTTTCGTCCTCAGACATATCACTTACACGTTACTAATTTTTCGAATTTGAAGAATCGAACTCGAACCCTCTCAAGAAAAGCCTACATGTGTTCCAGTAGTTTATGAGCTCTAACCACGCAAATTTCTATCGGGGGTTCATCTCAGCTGCATTATTAAGTGGGGAATGATGAACGAGCATTTTTTGGAAATTAACCTGGTTAATTTTTGAGAGGATTGTGGGTATGCCTAACAAGTGAGTGAAACATTAAAGTTGACCCTAAGCAATCCTTTCGTAGGATAGGCCGCGCATTCTTGTTTAACCACCGTGGATGCGTTCTGTCATTGAAGATTTGGCACATACAATGAGTTACTTTGGCCGGTCGATGAACATGTGTGTGTTTCTTGCGCCTCAAACAAGTCTGATGGATAATCACATATTCCGGAAGTAAACAAATCTTCAATGACGAGAGTGGTATCTGAGCGTCAAACGAAGAACATACACGGGAGCTCCGGCACCTCCGCCCGAACTACCCGAGCCTAATAGTTTAACTATCGGAGATATTTTGGACTCATATTTTGGCCCTGTATTGGAACGCTGGGACAGTCTATGAATCACCCTATTATTTCATCCTCAGAAAATTTTGCCGCTAAAGGTAAAAAAATGCAGCAATAGTCCAGCTCTATACTTACTTTGAAGCCGTGAAAGCATCTTCCAATCTGGAATGCTGACAACGCTTAAGCGCATCACTTCGATTAGAAATAAATTTGCAGAGGTTTCTCATCTGCAACAGGTTTTTATCGCTTCAGATTTTCTCTCATTCGTTTCTGTGTACAGCTTCATTTAGCACTCATAAAATATATCTACCATTAACTATTAAAGAAAAGGTTGGTTGGGATAATCGGAACACTGAAATTGACTGCTTTAGATACATCTTGTCCTTTCTCCTTCTTTAATAGATCACAGAGTGCTGGTGAAAATCTAATCGCGGCAATGGGCTCCAATCGCTTAGACTCGTTCAAGGTGCTCAAGGTAAAACTGTGCGGGCATTGCTTCTCATTAGTCCTTCATCTTTCTAACTGTAGAACCAATATCCATTGTTTATTGGTTAAAATCATTTACGGGCTCTGTTAACGTTTACCAATATTCTACTGTTTAAAATAAATCAAGATAAGGTGGCGATTAGACCGAGAATTTCCAGGGTCTTAGCAGAGTGGTGCGCGTTCATCTAAGCATTATCCTATTCAACGCAGACATTTTAGTTGGCTCTACCAAAATTTTGCGACCGATTCCTAGAAAATTTTGAAGCAAAAAATTTAACTTCTTCTTCATGTAAATACATTTCGGTCGAGGCTTTCGTATAAATTTGCAGCACCGTTGCAGAACCGAGAGAACTCTACGCTTGTTTAAATCAACATGCATAGGTAGTGTTTTTTCAGCGTCCTTAATTTTCCTGCCTCATTTCCTTTTCACTGACATTCTACACCATTCCTCTTATTTGGACTGTTTTATATCAGCATTACGCAATTCTCGATGTTCTCTTTGGGTTTTCAGTTCTGCTCACAGTTTCAGTTTCAAAAAACACAGAAAAGGAGATTGTATGAAAAAGCTCCCTGTTCCTCTCTTTCATATTACCGTCACGCTTTCTGGTGTTGGAGGGCCTCTTCGTGCAGCATAAGGAGATTACAATGAAACTAAAAGAACTTTGAGCCGAGAATTTGGTGTTGATAGAGTGTAACTAGTAGAGCAACTTCTGGCTTTTATTGATTTCAATTTCGTTTTTCTACGGCAGCCCTCTTGCCAGATTTTCCACCGAGGATAATAGTCATACATAACATGCACGTAAATGATTACGTACATGCACGTAAAACAGTCAACATGGGTGAAGGCATCTGAAATTCAATAAAAATGAGAAGTTGACGGCATTTTTCTTCAGTTATACTGCAAGCATTATAGTACGTATACTACAACCATTGCTTGAGACAACACTCATCCACTTTTGCTAGTAATTTGTCACTGCCCTGTTCTCGCATTGAGTATTTTTCAATTCAAAGGCAAGATTTAACGCCCACACTTGTTTAATAGTTATTCCACATGAATATCGCCGTTGACTGTAACCATCACGAAACTAGCAGTCGTTTTTTCAGAGTTCATCTGAGGCCAGATTCATCAACCATTTACTGGCCAGTAGCGGTGAAAAGTGCCGCCAAACTCCCTGACATGACATTCATCAGCATCAGGTTTGGCGGTGCTTTTCACCTCTAAGCGATTGATGATTTGGTGTTGTCTAAATTTCCGATGAGGAATTCGTACTCGTGGATCTGCAGGCTTACGTAGAATGCTATTTCGTCGTTAAAATACGTCACAGTAACTGCTGTTTTTGAATATGACGTCCAGAACATTGAGAAGGCCTATCCTTACTCCCTTGGCACCACCTGGATCATCACGTTTCGGGCACTTGGAAGGACAATCGTAGTGTTTAGAACAAATTTGTGCTGCTTGATCAGTACATAACTTACAAGTTTGATTACCAAACCTATCCAATGGATCTATAATCCGAACACGGACAAAAACGTTATTTATTTAATTATTGTGGGTGCCGATAACGACACTAGAAACAAACAACCCAAGGAGAACCAAAGAAGACAAATGAAGATTGTATTGTATGGCTTACAGCATGAACTTGTTGTTACAATATGTACTCTGCAATCCGTTGCCGAGTGGTTTAAAAGTACAATAAGTTTATTTTCCTTTTAAAAATAAGCTTCTTCAGAAAAGAGCGACTATTTCAAAGAACACTTGGTAGTCCAATTATAGGTTAGGCGTGTAAACGATTCACGAGCACAGAGAAGGCATTTTTGTCGCTTCGTCCACCAAAATAGACGGATAATTCAAGAGTTAAGGCGGAAGAGTTGCTCTACCCTTTCTGTACCGACCCCAGAGCCGCAGAAGGTTTGGCAGCCTTCGTCAGAGCCAGTACTTAGAATAACTCGGAATGCACGCTGCTACCCGCCTTTTCCAACTGAAATCACATATCGCACACTAAAATATGAACGCTGGGGAAGTTAATGAGTTCCTGTTCTCGTTAGCTCGAATTTGGAGATGTACTCATTTAAATGGCCTTGAACTTGATGACCCACATTTGCTAATTATATCCTAATTAATACCAGCGTAGAGCGTTAAAATAAGCCACTCAACCTTTTTTCTGTACGATGATTTTCCATGTTGGTGTCCTCGTCAACACGCACATGGCCATGAACATCGATTCGTACGAGTCTCTGACAAGCCGAATCGGACGTCTGCGACTGAAGCGGTGTGGCTCCGTGCCAGCCTTGACTGTGTTCGTCGCGTATGCCCCAACATCCGACTACGACGACGAAGACGTCGAGGCCTTCTACGTGGAGCTGGAGAAGTTCTATAAGGAAGATCACACCTTCTACAAGGTGATCGTCGGCGACTTCAACGCCAAGATCGGGCCACGAAGGTCGCCGGAAGAACTTCACATCGGAACCCACGGTTTGGAGTGGAACGAGCAAGGTGAAAGGCTGTCTGAGTTTATCATGTCGACCAAGACCATCCATGGAAACTCGCAGTTCCAGAAGCCTCCCTCCCTACGATGGACCTGGGAATCCCCCGGTGGCCAGTTCCACAACGAGATCGACCACATCATCTTCAATCGCAAGTATTGCCTGACCGATGTCTCCGTTGTCCCCAAGTTCTACACGGGATCAGACCACCGCCTCCTTCGCGCGAGGTTCCGCTTTTCGCGTCAAGGAGAGAAGGCCGCGAAGTTCAAGAAGAGGAATCCCAGAACGACCATCAACTGGGACCTCTACACCTCTCTTGTCGGCCCTTGGGAAGATGCCGTCATGGACAACGTCGACGAGGAATACGATCGCTTCGTGCACCATCTCCGCGATAGTGCTAAGGGAGCCGAGAGCTTGAAGACCACCAAGAGACGCCTCTCTCCGGAAAATCTCGAGCTGATACGCCAGCGTGGAGCAGCACGAGCGTCAGGCAACTACCAACTGACGTCCGAGCTTGCAAAGCTATGCAGAGCGGCGATAAAGGAAGATCTCAAGGAGAGAAGGGCGGAAGTGTTGGCTGAAGCAGCAGAGGCAGGGCTGAGCATCCGCAATGCCCGCCGGAACTTCGCCAACTTCAAGACCAAGATGACCGCTCTCCGACGTCCTGACGGAACCATCACCTCTTCCAGAAGGACCATGGAGAAAGTCATCCACGACTTCTACTCCGATCTCTTCGATAGCCACGTCCACCTGCCCCCATGCCATCTTCCGCAGGATGGATACGTCGTCCCCTCTGTTCTCTCTTCCGAAATCCGACACGTCATCTTGTCGGTGAAGAAACGTACAGCACCCGGTTCTGACAGGATCAGAGCTGAACACCTGAAGAACCTCCCGCCAGCGCTCATCAACACCTTGGCGCGGCTCTTCACACGCTACCTGTCCGAATGCAAGGTTCCATCTCAGTGGAAGACCAGCAAGACCGTTTTGCTGTACAAGAAGGGAGACGTGCACGACATTGGCAACTATCGCCCGATCTGCCTGTTGTCCGTAGTCTACAAGCTGTTCACTCGAGTCATCCTGAATAGGATTAGTAGAACGCTGGACGAAGGACAGCCATGCGAACAAGCAGGATTTCGGAGAGGATTCAGCACGATCGACCACATACACACCATTACGAAGCTCATCGAAGTGTCGCGAGAGTACAAGCTGCCGCTGTGCCTTACGTTCATCGACCTGAAGAAGGCATTCGACTCCGTCGAGACTGAAGCGGTCCACGAAGCCCTGCTCACTCAGGGCGTTCCTACTCAGACATCAGAGTCCTTCGAGAGTTGTACAGTGGATTCACGACCAAGATCTCACCATTCTACAACGACGTCGTCATTGACGTGAAGAGAGGGGTTCGACAAGGGGATACCATATCCCCGAAGCTCTTCAGCGCCACCCTCGAAAACGTCATGCGCGAACTAGAATGGGAAGACATGGGAGTGAAGGTCGACGGCCGGCAACTGCACCATCTTCGCTTCGCTGACGACATCGTGCTCATAACCCCGAGCATCAGTCAGGCGGAACGAATGCTGGCCGACTTCGATCGTGTATGTGGAAGCGTTGGACTGCAGCTGAATCTTACGAAGACGATGTTCATGAAGAACGGATGGGTTTCTGATGCCCCATTCTCGCTCAACGGAACGAACATCTCCGAATGCTCCAGCTATGTGTATCTGGGTCGCGAAGTCAACATGACCAACGACCTAGCACCAGAGCTGAGCAGGAGGAAACGAGCGGCTTGGGGAGCTTTCAAAAGCGTCGAAGAAGTCGTGAAGAAAACGAAGAACGTCCGACTCCATGCCCACCTATTCGACTCCACTGTTCTTCCTGCCCTAACATAGCCTCAGAGACCTGGGCTATATGTACGAAAGCAGGATGAACACGCGATCAGCGTCGCGCAGCGTGGAATCGAGAGGACGATGCTCGGAGTGACACGACTCACGCAAGTGAGAGAAGGCCTCCGGAGTTCCGAGCTTCGCCGACGTTCGAAGATCAGAGACGCTGTCGCATGGGCCAAGTCGTCGAAAATTAGGTGGGCCGGCCACGTAATGCGATTCGCAGACACCCGCTGGACGAGAGCCGTCACAGATTGGATTCCGCGGGATGTCAAAAGAACACCAGGACGCCCACCAACGCGTTGGTCGGACTTCTTCGTGAAAGCCCTGAACGACTGATATGACGCTCTTCGTGTCCTTCGAGCGAGGAGGATCCATTGGACCACTCTGGCACGCGACAGGGACGAATGGAGACGCTGCTGGCGCCCGCTCGAGCAAGTCGATGATCAACGGGACGACAGGTGATACAGGTGATACAGGTGATGATTTTCCATGGCTTGTGCACTGAACTAACTAAACTAACTACAAGCGAGATCTAAGAAGGGCTCTAAGCGTTGGCGCAATGTGAACGAGTTTTATGGTTACACTGCAGTTTCGACCCCATAGCTCGCCAAATAGTCACACAAACATTCTTTCAACGTCCCGATACGGATGGGAGCGATGCAATTAACACCCATTCACATACATATTACTAGAAAACTTGATTGATTGATTGATTGATTGATTTATTGACGTGTGCTTTCGCACACGTAAAACACAAACAAAACATCAAATTCAACGCGAACAAACAGCTAAACATAACCTACTCGTGTACAACTAGTATAAGATAGAACCTGAAAAAAACAAGGTAATATAAAGGAGACCACGACAACACAACAAGAGACATGATTGGTAAGAAAACTATGAGGCGGGAGCAAAAAGAAAAAAATATATATATACGAGGAATCCTCGAGTCTACATCGTCAGCCTTCCAACAACAGCGCGAAGGGCCCTTACACTCATGCTTGCCAAGTCCTCGCTCCAATTCTTATTTAAAATAGGTATAACCCTAATGCTGAAGAAGTTGTTCCGTAATTGAGTACGAGCAAATGGCTTTCTAATTTTATAAGTGGAGCCTCTCGTTCTGGACCTGTACCAAGCAAAGAATTCTGCAGGATCCAGTCGCGTTTTATTAGTGATTATTTTGATAGCCATCAGAAGATCGTTCTTCCTTCGTCTGCTACACAAACTCGGAAGCCCGTAAATTCGACGGCGCTGCTCCCCATTTGGCAGAAAACGATAAGGCAGACCAGTGCACCGCATAGCAAGTTTGCGGGTAAAATTATTTTGAATGCTCTCCAACAATGCAATAAACTTTTTTTTTGGTATGGGGAGAAAACAGTTGTTCCCGACTCTACCAAGGGCCTTACGTAGGACTTGTAGGCCTTTAAAAGAGTAACGGAATTTTTACTTCTAACTGCTTTAAACAAGTTGTATGTTCTATGAATAGCCCTGCCAAAAATAAGTTTGAGGTGCGGCTCGAAGGAGAGCTTGTTTGTAAATCTGAATCCTAGGTCTGTGATCTCATTTACATTCCCCAATATAGATTCTCCGATATTGTAATTGTAAACAGATTCCTTGTTTCCAATATGCAGGACCTTGGTTTTTTCCGCTGCGATTGGCAATCCCCACGTTGAGGACCAGTCATCAACCGCTGAAATAGCATCTTGCAAAACTAAATTATCACGCTGGCTCTCAATAGTCCTGTACAATTTGATGTCGTACAGGTGATACAGGTGATGATTTTCCATGGCTTGTGCACTGAACTAACTAAACTAACTACAAGCGAGATCTAAGAAGGGCTCTAAGCGTTGGCGCAATGTGAACGAGTCTTATGGTTACACTGCAGTTTCGACCCCATAGCTCGCCAAATAGTCACACAAACATTCTTTCAACGTCCCGATACGGATGGGAGCGATGCAATTAACACCCATTCACATACATATTACCAGAAAACTTAAAGGATATAGAGGCTAAAAGACGGCATTAATCGATGCTTGCGGACAAGTCAGCGTTTAATCCTTCCAGACAGCTCTCGTATTAGATTATCAATCACTGAGTGGCGAAAAGCTTGGTTAACCTGGGCGGGAAACCTGAACCAGGATCATGGAATCGGGTGCAGGCGACAGTCTACGCCTTCTCCGAAGTGCTCTTGTAGAACTGGGTATGGTGCAAACAAATTATGGTACATTCTTAAATATTAGGTTGGAAAAAAAGTCTCTTCACACTTCGAATTTTTTTTTACCCTTCCCCTTGTAAACGCACTAGCCAATGTTGATTGCTGATTTCGTAATCCTATCACACTTGTCTACTGTTCGCATAGGTTAAGACTCTTCTTGTAATTCGTTATCCATCCAATCTTCCGAACTCATTGCCAGATCTACCTCATGGCCATTTTCAGCACGGCATTCTTCATGAATTCATTAAGGAATCCACAGCACGTCAGGCAGCAGACCAAATTGACCATATATATGGCTTGGGATCTACTACTCATCGCGCCTGTTATGAGTGGTTCGGAAAGTATTTAAAGGGAGATTATTCACTGAGGGCAAAGCATGGTCAGGAAGGCCAACTGAATAGGACGACACTGAATTACTCCACCTTCTTCGTACCGATAGTTGGCAGACGACACGTCAGCTGGCAGAGAAGCTCGAAGTGTCTCATAGGATAGTAGGAATCCATCTGAAGAATCTTGGCTTTCATGGAAATTTGGAGCTTGGATTCCACATGTCCTGTCAGACACTCAGAAAGGTCGACGGCTCTCCATCGCTGCTTCTCTTCTGTCCAGATAAGGAAGAAAATCGTTTCTTCCGCAGATTGTGACAGGCGAAGAGTCCTGGGTTCTGTGTGCCAACTTCCGAGGAAAAGGCAATGGGTACAAAAGGGAGAGAGCCCTAAGTCTGATCTCAAGCCCAATGTTCACGAAAGGAAGATTCTCTTCAGTGTTTGGTGGGATATCAGAGAAGTGATTTATCGGCAAACTCTCAGCAGTGGAGAGACACTTACTGCTGTCACATACTGCGGCCAACTCCACAAAGTCGTCGCAACTCTCTAAGAAAACAGGCCGGAGAAGTCGAAGGTGATGATCCTGCATGACGATGCAAAACCACATGTTGCAAGACTCACAAGAGAAACAATAAAGGAGCTGGGCTGGGAGGTAATACCATATCCACCGTATAGCCCTAACCTCGTTCGTGCCGACTACCATCTCTTCCGTGCTCTCAAGCAAGAAATTGGAGAGAAATATTTTGGAACGGATGAAGACCTCAAAACTTGGATTCGGCAACGGTTCGACTCCAGAACTGCAGTCTTTTAAGCGAGAGGAATTGGAAAATTACCCAGTTTTTGGAGAAGTGTAGTGGGACGAAATAGAGTTTATCTCAATTGATTTGACTTTGTAGTTGTGAAGTAATAAATCTTTGAATAAAATGAAAAGACTTTTTTTCCAACCTAATGCCACCCACCCATTTCAGAACAGGAACGAGTTGCATTCTGTGTTCTATATTGCATGCTGTATTCTTCGCAAGGGCTAAGTCCTAGCTAAACAAAACGCTCAAGTTTTTGAGTGAGATGATTTCCACGCCGCTTCGCAGCACTTTTGATGGAATTTTGTACATGGCTTCAAATACTAAAACAACCTGCTGGTTTCCTAGGAAGAGTATCGAACAGAGAAGTGACAGTGAGAGAACAAAGCTTTTCTCTACCGGTGCGAGGTTGATCAGATGGATATGATACCGTTCCTGTGTTTCACTATTCCTGCTGAGCGAGTCGCTATTTATTGGGTCGTGGTTTCTGCTGACAAACACCGTGGTTTTGCGTAAAATGAGACGCCCTTGATTATAATACCTATCGTGTAACCATTTCTCCTCCTTTTCTAAGAATTCCAAATGATTCCATTAAAAAGGCGCTCATCAGTCATCTTGTCTCAAAAAAAACGGAATAGAAAGAAACGAAGAGAAACGAACGGAATGCTAAACTGATTCCTGACCCGCAGGTGTTTGGTGCATTTTTGACGGCCTTCGGCCATGCACTAACCATCTGCAACACTTTTATTGCATGAGAAGTTCCCATGTACCCATTAGATCTGATAATTAATCTTATAAGTAGTTAGACTTAACCATAGTTAAAAAGGATGTGCATGTGAGCGGCTTAAAGTATCCTTTACACAGTTTGTTGATAGTATGAGGTCTGCATGCTTCAACTACAGCTTTCGGAGAAGACTTGCGAAAGCTGGCAACGACTGCGACTACGCGAAGCTTTTGTGCTAGAGCTGCATCTTCGTGCACTCTCCTTCTAACCCAATACACCTCGCGGCTCCCGTTCTGCCATCTGCGCTCTCAATTCTATTTGTCTAAAAAAATGGCTGTTTTGAGAAAAATTAAGTGGTTTGATCGTAGATTTGGGAAACTCGAACGTGGAAGATTTAATGCTCTTTTGCGTAAAATAACTTGATTTCTTGACAGTGCACAGATTTCTGCGCAGAGTGGCGCCATTCCAAAGTTCACTAGAGTTCAGAAGTTTCAGTATAACCGCGATAACAGTAATTCCTCGGTGACGACTCGCTGCTTACGGGACGATCTCGTAAGTTCGAGAATGCGCCAACCTGCTAGGCCAGCAGTGTATGTTCTTTTTATACATATTTAGCTGTGCGCGTAAAAGTTCTGCTTTATTTGTACTCCTCATATTCGATGTAAACCGTAGTCTTCAAATCGAAAGGTGATTGTTGACGTTTCCAACGACGACACTCGCTTAATCGTTACCCATTTTGCCGCAGGATCTCTCTCACTTCTTCTTCCACATTTCGAGAATTCGTCATAGTCAAATCAGAGGGCGTGCTAAGCATAGAATGAACGGCATTGCACTTGATATGATATTATGGGATGCCGCCTCCCTGTACCACATACTGCTGATTTGACCTTCCGATATTCTAATCTTCGCATTCAAAAATGGCATAAAACCCTCACGTTAGAGAGACTCTGATGCCAACTCTAGGATTGCTAGGCCCTGTCGTGCAAAGCTGAATCTAGCTACAAGGGAGGAGGAGCGGTATGTGAGCTGCGGTATTAGCGCAGAGATGTCACCTCTTGTCTACAAAATTTACGTTGTAAGCGAGCGCTCGGAATGCGTATGTCCTTCAGTTTTACTTTAGCTTTACTTTAGCTTTAGCCTTCTCTCGTTTTGGTTATTTTTGAGTTTGTTCGTGTTCTGTTCTTTGATGTTCTTAGGCGAAGTAACATCGATTTCAGCTAGCCGTGGGGTTTGCCGTAGTGTTGCTCGTCAATTTCCCACTATAATTATCAAATCAGTAATTACCAATTATATGCAAAACGGCAGGGCCAATTTGGAAGAGAATGCATAAACGTGATATGTGTTATCTCAGTGCGAAAACCTTTGGAAGCATTCTCGATTTTCACGAGAATTCCTGTAATGAACAACGAAACGAGTGCCTAGTGACCTTTGAGAATTTTTCTCTTTCATTTGGCCCTTTGTGATGATTGCAGGAATAGGTTGAAATTGAAGAGTAGTGAAGGCGAGTGGTGGAAGAGTGGCGGCAGAGTGGTGTAGGCGCTTGGTGGGGTAGAGCGCAATTTTAAAGCTTTTCACCATGATTAGGCCTCTGAAGACGAAGGAACGTCGAAACGTCAGACCCTGCTTAATAAAGGATTCCGCCCAAAAACCTCTCATGCCACAATACTCCACTAACATTCTGAAGTCTGTCCAAAAACGTTCAAAACGAAACGCTAAGTATGGGTACCATTAAACGCTGCAGCGATGAATGGCATCATAGTTAGCCATAGCTGAGGAAAAGTATCGGGCGAGTAGCGCAGTCGAAGGAGGCGCTGTCTGTAGCATGCACTCCCGGCCAAAGTTCTCGGATCAGCCCAATCAGGCCTTCCATCATACTCGCTGGACTGGTACCGAACTCGTCGGAGAAAGAAGAGACACTGACTTGTTCATCGGCTGCCCACATTGCATAGACTAAATACGCTTTCAAACTGCCCATCTCTTAAAATCGTTTTATAGTATAGAAGAGGGCATCCCGCAAAGGTTGACTAACGCCGCTTTTATCCTTTTTAAGGAGAGTAGCTTCCTGTCATTAAAAAATCCATTGTGAACCCCACCTCGTGCTAATTTGTGGTGGGCTTGAAGCTAGGACCAAGCTCTGTGCACCAGTTAACCTGCTGAACATAATTTTTACTAGGGAAGGGCTTCGACGGCTTCGAACTCCAGTGGAACTTCAAGTTAAGACCAAGATCATTAGAAAGAGCTTGGAATGCTGATCACGAATATGGGTGTCTAAACTGCAGAGTAAAATCCCTGAGCGAGTTATGACCTGCCGAAGTTGGATGACCTGACCGTGCGAAATATTAGGTTGTCCCATAAGTCCCCTCCGTTTTTTTTCAACGATTCATTGCGGATTTCGCCGGCGATCTCTTGGGTAGAGCTACATAGCATTCGAAAGAGAAGGGTTTGCAATGGTTTAATCTATCAGAATGTCCTGAATTTTGTCAATTTTTAGGTCGTTGAAGTGAAAAGTGAAAAAGTGAAAAAGTAGCCATTTGCGCAGTTGCTTCTCTCGCTTAGGCTTGGAATTTTTTTGCGCAGCTTTTGTAGCGTTTGGAAGACAACGTTCTGTACTACAAGAATACGTGTTGGTCCTGTTTGCTCATTTGTCTGATTTTTAGGTCATCAAATTGGGTCGTTCGACTTTCCCGTCCAAATTTTTACCGACAGCTCCTGCTCTGTGGTTGGCCTTTTTTGCTTGGTGTTATATGTCATTTGGAAGAGGATGTATTGCTCAGTAAGAATTTGTGTCGCGTTTATTGGCTCATGCTAATTTCTGTCGAATATCAATAAGGCGGTATTTTTTCACACCATGATTTGCCTTGCGAATGACCTTTTATTCTAAATTATGACGTGTTAGATTAAACAGCCGGAAGAACTACCATAGACTTTTTATAAAAAGGCTTGAAGGCAAAAAACTGCTATGGTGACATTTCTATTTACTATTTTGCACAACTGGAGTCTAATTCTTATATTGAACCACAGGAGGTGTTTCTATCTACCTTGGAATTCATGGAACAAAGTAGAAAATGTGTGGAGCAAAAAGTTATGTAGATATGTATGTATGATGAGGAAGCCCAGAATCTACTGCTGATGTACTGCATTTTCTTCACTCACTATGTCCCTTTCACCAGCACAGGTGGTGTCCAATCTTTACACTGAATTTGGAGTGTCAGACGACAACGATGAGCCAACTTGTTAAGAGTAAAGGATCGCTAGAAGGTTCGCAGCTATTCTGCAGGGCATTTTTATAAGCGTTTAAGATAGCTTTCTCGGCTACTTAACCGAACACGTGTCATAATTTAGGATTTCAAAGGTCATTTCGAAGATAAATCATTATGCGCAAAGAAACCGGCAGCAGTGGGTTGCGAACCAACGTCGTCATACGTGATGAACGGGAGAACTACCACTGCGCCGCTGCCGCAATTGTCGGCCCGTTCTCACGAAGCCCCATCGCTCTCGCGCCAGCTCTTTCGCACTGCCAGTCTGTGGTCAGGCCACCAACTTCGGCAGGTCATTACTCATTCAAGAATTTCATTTTGCAATTTTGAGACACATATTCATAATCAGCATTCCGAGCTCTTTCTAACGATCCTGGTCCCAACTTGAAGTTTTATGTGGTGTTGAAATCCTCCCCTAGTTAGGGTAGGCTACCGCTTCCTTCTCGCTTTTCCTAGGGAATAGTTGCACTTTTAAAGAAAGAATGTATGATGTCCCAGGGGAACATTTTGAAGATCCACTACTTGCAAACCACAGTGGCGGTCTCTCGAACGTCATCACGAATGCACACGTAAAACGTTGAGAAGACGGTAACGATTTGACGGCTTGAGGAGTACTTGGAAAAGTTTCATAAAGGCGTCATATCGCACTTTTTCGCGCACAGTTACACAGAAGAATGAAAGCACATTGGTGCAGTGACGAACATCATGCTACGTCGTCGCACGAGGGTGCGGCTTGGGATCCCTTCTGAAGCTCAAATTTTAGCTATGAATTGTAACTTTTTTGTTGCTTTAAAATCCATCTGTTTTGGCGTGACTTCATCTGTTCCTTTTTTACGACTAGAAAACACTATGAGAAAGTTGATGCAGATTTACTCGTTTCCTTATCAACATGCCTTTTCATAAGCAGCAAGCTCCTACAGGTGGCATATAGGAATCACGGAGCAATATGTAAATGTTGGGATGATTCGAATCGATTACGGGTGGAAAGGGCGAGCACTTAACAAGCAAGCGACGAACATGCCCCAGCGCACTGATTTCGGGTGTTTGTTTCATTCGAAAGCATTCAGAGCTGCCTTAGGCATAGACTGCTATAAAGCTTCAGGACTACAGCGCTTTGATGGTTTGTTGGAATATGATGCCAAGATTAAGCGCCGCAGAGGATGCCGTTCTTTGTCACGTAGCAGGTCACACGCTTACCCATGCTCCCTGCATCTGTATCAGCTGGCCAGTAAATGTTGTATCTATTGTAGAGTGCTGCTAAGCCCTTCGGGAACGTGAAGAGCAAGCGTTGAATTGGTCTTCGATTAACTGATTGCTACTTCAAAAAATTGGAGTACCGAGCAATCCTGAAAAACGGGAGTTCGAGGAAAGCCGTGCATTACAAACGAAGTAATTCTAGTCAGAATCATCACTTTTGTATATTTCGAAAACATAGCTGAGGTGTATAACATGTGGTTTTTCTTCTTTTTTCTTCTGTCAATCGATTATTATTTTATTGTTTTATTTAATATTTCAAAAAATTATTAACAGGTTATTAGTTAATAGTTATTAATTTTTCTTCTTCTATAAATCGCTTATGCATCGAATGCATATGTACAAATGGCCTTCGTGCTCAGATCCGCTTCTCCACCATTATGAAAGCAAAATCCGCTGCTCATTTAGATTAAGTAAGATTCCGATTAGCCAGGGTAGGTAATAAAAAAGCATTATTTCTATCGAGAATTCAGAAGTATTTTATTATCATGATTACCACTGCAGGAAATGCGATCACTTTGAATGTTTGAAAGCGGGAAGTGGCTTTATGCGCTTCTGAGTAATTTTATCTCGGCTGTTGGAAAGCATTTTTACCTTTTTCAGCATTAATCTGTCACGGCGGACATTTAATATGCTCTCATTGCAGAGAATCCTAATAAATTGAGGTCTACCACCGCACTGGAGTAACGGCCACCTTCATAGTAGTTACAGAAATGTGTAGTGTATCATCCCCTGGCGGTTTTTGGTTCGGATCCCTTCTAAGACCAATCAGGCCTTTCATCCTTTCGTATCCTGTAAAATGGTACCACGCTTGTCTGGAAAAGTAAAACAGTGACTTGTTCGTCGGCTGACTAACGCAAATCATTGTATAAGCCAAATACGCAGTCAAATTGCCTTTTCGACATCGCGCAGAAGTAGGATGCGCGGCGCATCTCGAAAGGAGTTTACCAGCACTGTCACTGATCTTGTACCATTATCATCGCCAATGGTATTACATAGCATAATCTTGCTCTCATGCACTCTTACTGTATTTTCTACTATATTTTGTTAAAGCTCGTTAGCGTATCGCATTGTAGTTTTCTTTCCTCCAAGCGGAGGCCCAGATTGTGCGAAGCGCTCGCCAATGTTCTTTTCCTGTTTCTGCGTTTGAGTGAAGAGCAAGGGATATCTATGACTACGATTAGTCTACTGATTCAGTTATCGACTTAGGAAAGCCATGTATCTAAAAGTCGAAAAAATCGTCAAATACGCGTCAGAGAAATTCTCTTTTCAAAATCTATACCTGTAAGGGACCAATTTTGCATTCCAAAAATCATTTAGCAAAAAAATTGCGAAAAAGGCAACCATCGATTCAAAGCTTGACCACGCTCCCTAATTAAACATTCTGTAGTTGCACATATTTTAATTGCCTGAACGAAGAAATGTTCACTCTTCAACACATATCACCGCTCAGTATTCTTTTGAACATTTCCCGAATCGTGGGAGGAACAAAGTGCTAACCCTAGGTTTCTGAATTATACTATGGGTACCAATATTTTTTCCATCCATTAAAGCGTATTTAACCTCTTCACATGAAGTATCGATATCAGGCTATCTGCGACGAGGGTCATAGTGTCGTCCGAAGAGCTGCGAAAGGTAGAGTGTGCACATCGAAGCGCATATCTGTGCCTTGACGGGTTCTGCTTTCTCGGCACGGATTCGACAGCCCAGGGCTACGTGACGGAGGAAATTTCATTTGCTGACGACATGCTGCTTCTCAGTTACTGCAGTTGGGAAACTCAAATTTTGCAGCAACGCCGCTGCCTGCCATTTAGTTTCCTAGTAAGTGATATTTAATAACGAAAGTTTGAGATTATTTTGGATCCTCTGCGATCATTCAGCGATTCACCTAAAGAAGCGTTTCTCATTAAATATTGTGCTTACCAGGCATATGTTTGACGTCATCTCTCAATTCTGCCTCGCACAAGTGCTGTACCGTCATGATGCAACTAACATAAATGATAGGGAGCGAAAAAGGCCCTGTTAGATACTTCGCATATTCTACTTCTTCAAGATGTCGTAGAAGCAGTTTCAACACGTACCTCACCCCATGACCACCCCGATGGCCAACCTAAGACACAACAGTGTTTCTCGCCTGGACAGAAGGAAGCAATCTTAGATGACCTGGTAGCAAAACAAGCCGATTATGAGATCGCTGGGCCACGTTTCCTACCGACCGTGCCCTCCCCCACTTAACACTATAAATTTTCAAGAATAAGACTCGCCAGCATTCTTCGCTGAAACGACTTTGTCGTTATAACCGAAATTCGATGTGTATCCTTTTTTAGGATTTTGGCATTGTGGGGTAGAGGTGGTGGGGGAACAGAGCTTCTAATTTTCCATCGCCTGCCATGAAAAGTCCTTGCATAGATCAAATACGCACTCAAAATATGAATAATTTGAATGGGTAGCATAAGCAGGGCGTCATTCAGCTCCAATTTGGAAAGTACCATACATTCTACTTCTATGGGAGGCCATGGAGGATCTAAATGCGTGATCGGCCGTTACAACGACTACTACTTCCCACAGAGGTCCTTTACCAATTCAATGACTCCAAAAGGATTGGTTGGCCTGCGCGGGAAATCCGAACTAGGAACCTTGTATCGTGTGGTCGTGACAGCCGGCTCCTCCTCCAATTGTGGTCCCATATAATACTAGGAGGCGCGTACTCATATAATAATTAAAGGAAAAACGCCGTTAAAAATGTTTGCCACTCCACTCCCATATATGAACACCAAAAAGAGCGATTTAGCTTATTCCCGTTTAGTCTCTCGTGACCCTTCCTCATTTACTAGTCTCACATGGACCCTTTTTCTTTTGAATCTGCTAATCTTCAAACTCCAGCCTTCGTAAAGAAACACTTAATCGAACATCGTATATTGCATGTCTGAAATCGACACGAAGAACAGTTTAGGGTCTTGAACAGGGATGTGCGGAATTTCCGTTTCCGTGTTCCGAATTCCGGTTTCCGGCTATTTTGGGCTCTTCCGTTCGTTATCTTTAAAGAAAGCAATTAACATCAGGTCGCATCTATTTATTTAACTTTTCTGGAAACTTTAGCGAGATCTTCATATTGACGAGAGTTGAAGGTAGGTAAAGTATACCATGACAGTATAGAAGTGCGTGAACTATGCGAGAAGTGAAGACAAAAGTTCGACAACTCTATAATTCTACTCTGACGGAGCACAAATCCCGATTCCCGATGAATAGTTGCCGCGTTTGATGTCCACATTTTCTTTTCGTGTAGGTCTGTGGACGTTTTCCAGGAAATGACGAATCAGCAGTCGCCTAGACTGGAAGAATTTGCAAGTTTCGCCCGAGGTGCTATTTTTGCCGTCGCATGCATTTCGACCCATTTCTGGCTTCGAAGGGAAGTAGAAAATGGCGAAGGAAAATCACGAAACTGAAGCAGCCAGAGGAATATGTCATAAAAACCGCTCTTGTACTCCAATAGGAATGCGTTTAAATGGGTATTAGGCTCAAATAGTAAAATTTTTCTTAAAGATGAAACTTCAGTAAAAAATAAAATAAAATTTTAAAGTAAAACTAGAAAAATTAAAGATATGGTAAAGTAAAGGTAACATTTCTTCCAATGAATGCAGTTTTGAACTTGTATTTGCCATAGCTTCGTGTTGAGAATTGGCTATTGCATTCTGGTATCGGGCACTGTCTTATAAGATGTTGTAAACTTTTTAAATTATACTTTTACTGTTATTTATTTTATTTATTGTGCTCTTAATTACTAAGGAGGTTGTAGGTGAGAGCCTTTGGCCTAGGCTTGACTTTTAACGGTGTGGTTATCTTTTGAGACAAAACAATCCACCGCTGGAGTGTAGCGATTGCGCTACCCCTCAGTGTCAGTCAACCAGCGGGCTTACTGTAAGAAGATCATAACATTCTGTATAAACGCTGAAGTTCAAAGATGGGAGAACTTGGGAGTTGTTTTTAATATGCGCTTTTATCGCTCAATTTATCAGGCATCTGACTGAGATGCAAAGATCTTCGTCGGTATTTATCACAGCCTCGCCATGTAGGGAAGGTTGCTGATTTATAGATCCTGTATACATTTCACACGGACGAGCTCCATATCGACCGTCTGCAATATTTCGGCTGTTAGGCGGCAAGGACAGCAGGAAGTAGGCCCCAACTACATCTTCTTCTTGCAAGGAACACAGTCAAATCTTTATTCATAGAAGTTTGCGGGAGCTCATAATACTGTTTGCGGAGAACAAAAATCTCATATCTTTATCTATTCATGAATTAAAAATATTCGGAGAAATTTTTATCCGGTGGAATTTCTGTAATTCAGTAGCGACCTCTCCAAGAAAAAAGTGCGGACAAGGCCATCAGGAGATCTGTGAACCCGGTCTAGCTCAAGTGGAGAATGGACAGCTTAATCCATTCCGATCGCAGACGCTCTAGAACACTCACTACCGCATGCCTCGAAAAAGGAAGCTCAGGAGTGCTTAAAGAATTCGAAGGAGAAACGAAGGAGTGGTGATAATAGCCGCGATGCAGCTGGAGATGGTGGAGCAGCGACTGACTTGATGCAGGCAATTGCTTAGAAAACGTGCTGTCGCCTGTTGAAGTTGGCCCTAGAGTTCAAGACACATATAAACCGAGTAGTAGGAGCCCCAAGGAGAACGAAGAAGGGTGACTTCAAGAGGGCTGATGCAGGAGACGCTCTTGATAACGTTAGGTGACGATAAGCGACAAGAACAGTGGGTTATCGGTCTGCGCAGCTCTGGAGAGGAAGAAGATATGTATGGGAAATGACAAAGTAAAATTTCCTAGTTCTCTGACACGCGTTCAGCTTCTTCGCACAACGTTACTGCCAAGAACCTGAGATGAGGGGCGGTAGCCTTCAAGCTAACTTTGGCATGCATACTTAAACCTAGTGCTTCGATCTATCGTTGTTTTAATTCCTTAGAGGCATAAACTCGTAAGTAAGTTAACAAACCGATGAACCTGCGATCGCATGAATTGCATTATTCGAAAAGTGTTTGCTATCAGTAGTCTCCATTTTCTCTCGTCTTGGAACATCGTCATTCTTATGAGACTTATTCCAAGCTGTTCTGTGCTACGAGGAATGTTTATTGGCCTGACCTTTTGACCGTCTCGTCGTCTTCAGAGGCACGATGCTCCACGATGCTCCACCATTAAGTAGTAGCGATTGCGCTACTGCTTGGTGTCAGTGGAGACCTGTGGCTGGATTCATCAAAGTTACTGCAGTAACTTTAACGGAGAATTGTAAGCGAAAAGCTCAGATAAGGCGGCTTATCGCTCACCATATCGCTTGATAAGCCGCGTTATCTGAGCTTTTGCTTACAAATCTCCGTTAAAATTACTGCAGTAACTTTGATAAATCCGGCCCTAGTAGCAAAATTCGCCTAACACCCCCTAACAACCTCGTAGCATAGAACAGCTTGAAAAGTGTTTGCTGTCACTTCAGCATTGAATGGATCGACTGCCCAAAAGAAGAAGAAGATGAACTTAAATGATTTTTTGCTCATGCGTCCTTCCTCTGTACGCTGATTTACACCTTTGAGGAGCACGAAGGCACTGATATTGAACATTAGCAGTTTCATGGCGATTAGTTGTTCTTGATGCTCCCCACGGGTTCAATTTGCAGCATACGATGTATTACACATCTCTTGGTGCAGCTGTGCTCATAGACGTTAAGAAGATCTGTTAGTTAAGTCAACGAACAAAAGCTCAATATCTTTAACGAGGCAGAAAAGTCATGCTCCTCAAAACCAGTTCGAGTAGTAAGCTCTTACAAACAGGGTAGTCAAACGGCTAATGAGCGGGCAATAAACAACACTTCACTGGCGGAATAGCTACTCTTCATCCACATGCGACTCACTCCAAGACGAATTTAACAAGTCATTCTCTTCTCCAACCGCTGACTCTAAACGTCTTCAGGAGCTTCTAGTGAAAATGTCTGCAAATCGGGTTGAGGCCCTGATTTCTGACGCGGAATTGTTGTCCATCGTGCCCTCGGGCAAAATTCAATTCGGTCTCGGCGGCAGGCGCTCTCAACATGATTTCTTGTTCGCACCATTATGATAAGTCCCCTCTCGGGTCCCTTCTCCGTCTCCTTCATTCTCCATCGCCTCGCAGTCGTTTTTTGGCTACACCCTGTGCTAGAGGATCCTCCTCAATTTTACTACCAGTTGTCCTTGGACAGCTGCCACGTTTCGTGCCGCGTTTTCGTGAGGTGTTCTTCTAGCATCTTTTTTCCCTCTTTGCTCTTTATACTACCCTACCCCTGACTCCTGATGAATAAAATGAAAGATAACGGACGGCATTATTCAGTCTCTATTGGTGGGATGCCCCACGCACTCTACTTTTACGCGGTGTCGCGGAGGACATTTGAATGCGTATTTGACCCATACAATGATTTGCGGTGGCCAGCCAATGAGCAACGCAATGATTTATCGTTTCCAGACATGTTTGATACCGATTCACTGATCTTGGAGGTGCAGAAGGCTTGGTTTGCTTGAGCGGATAATCCTAACCAAGAGCCTGGTATCGGGTACCCTCGACTGCTGACACTTCGTCCGACTGGGCTCACGCGTCCTCATGCACTTCTTCTTAAAACAACACTGAATGGGAGCGATAACTGACAGTAACCGACCGCTCCCTTCGTATAATGTCTTTTGTGGAATAAAACTGTCGTTATCCTTTTGATCCTGATATTGTCGTTTTTCTAATTAGAATGAGAACGTAATTTGAATTTCTTCCCGTTCCAAGAAGTCATCATACCATCAACAGTTCCCTGCGATGGCAGCATAAGTGCATTTTTCTGTCCTCTCGCTGAAGCTCTGTTCATTCTCGTTTTTCATCATCCGGCCTTAATTGTGCGGTACAACCCAAATGTGTACTTTTAGGAAATTCCATTCCTTAATGAACAAAAATAACCGTCTCATGCCTTCATCTAATGGAAAGCGCTTCCTGCCGTCAACACTATGCCTCATTACAGCTTTGCCCTTACAGGTACACTTGCAGCACCTAACTCACATCCTCTTCCAGTGTTACTCTGATTACTAAAAAATTTTCGCGCTTTGTTCCCTACACTTGTTTTGTTACGATTTTTAAGAATGTTGGCCTAAACTGAAATCTTCCAGCATTTCGTGCTCGTAAGTGAGAGAAGAAAGTGTCAAATTGCAGCTCGCAATCTACTGCTGCTGGACGCATGGTAGCCCAGCAAGGAAGGCGCTTGCTACTGCGAGCACGCCGAACACAAAGCACCCGATCCCTTGCTCCTGGTTCGGATTTCCCGCAGGGGCCAACTAAGCCTTCCATCCCTGAGGGGTCGACGAAGAATTGGTACGAGACCTGTCTGGGAAAAATAAAGCACTGACGTGTCCATCAGCAAGCCATCGCATGCCATTGCGTTGGCTAATTACGCAAACAAATTGCAAGCACGACGACCTGTAGAAGCAGAACGCGTGACGCATCCCAATTGGGACTTATTGATGCCGTTCCTTATCCTTTATCTTTTAAATCCGCTGCTCAGTGTTCGACATGCTTTTAACTTACGCCGTATGGCTACATATCATAACAACGTTTATTGCTAAGAGTATTTCGAAACTAATGCACATTCTCCAATTGCAGTTTTCCACCCCGATAGAGAAGGGGTGTCATACGATAACGCGTCGCAATTACCGTAGTGCATGTAGCTTATTATGCAGTGTGGTGAGAGTTTTAGCATATTTTCACTTTAGATTGTAGGGAATGTTCTCGCCGTGCTCGAATACACTGCATGAGACTGATCTGCTCTCTATCATAGAGTCATAGACTTCAACATCAAAGGCTTGGTTGAGACGTCCATTCGAAGTCAGCAACGCTCGATTGCAACGGCCGGGTGGAATCCGACGCCTGCGAACCGCACGAGAACGGACACGAAGCCTATACATAGTTCACCTCACCACCGTCGCCGTCCACCTGCGAGAACTGGACGTACAAGTGGCGCAGAGGGTCTCCCATGAATGGGCGAAACGCGATTGCCGTCGACGTGCGGAGGCGGCTACTGAACGCAATCCCTCACATTGCAAGATTGACTCACGCCACTTTTTGCTACTTTATTCTGACGCTCTCCAACGCCATGCAGCAAAAAAAGCTCCCTAATGAGGATGATGCGGATCGCATGCTGAACAGCTTCTTCGAGTCAAAGCGAGAAGCGTTTACACTGCCGGCATCAGAAATCTACGAAAAAAGTGGGAAATAGTGATAGAACCTGGTAGTCTCTACTTTGTTTCTTAATGTGTCCTTTAGCTCATGAAAAATCAAATAAATTTTGTGTCTCGAAAACAGCGATAACATTCCCTACATCATAATTGTATGTATTGAAGCCGTCAAAACAAATGCTCCACATAATTCAATTTTAGAAATACAAATTCACCTTCACCTGCTAACCTCCCACAAATGGTACTGCAGAAATTCCTCAAATCATGTCGCGGCATTCGTTTCCATTTGGTATCTTACAATTAGACATCGTTGTTCTCTATCAACTAACAACTTTTCTACCTTCTGGTTTGTTCCTGTTGGAGAAATTCCTAAGCTGCCACGCCTATGTGTGGACCGCATTCCGCGGATCATTACTGATTGATCTTCAGCACAACAAAATGAAGCAAGTGCAAGAATTTGTATGCATTCCAAAGAAAGCCAAGATGAAAAAATGCACGTTTAGATCACTTTCTGCAAATTTTGTTGCTTTTTGAAGTGTCCATAAGTTTTTTTCTGAGCGTAAGTACGTCACCCTTAACGATAGCACGTGAAGGTTGCACTAGTTTTGAAATAATACTATTATTCAACTTTCTTGAAGGAATTCAAAGCTGGTTAAATGCGCTGGATCCCATGGAATCCCAGAGTTTGATCGTCGAGACATAGTCTGCGAGTGGATCAGACATGCTCATAATTTTTCCTCCCAATATCTATAATGGAGGCGCTCACCAGATCCCTTGCGGAAGGAATGACTTAACGGCGTTCAGCAGCAAGCTGCCTGCCTGCTGCTGAACGCCGTTTCATTACATTCGTCGTGCCATCCACTTCGACATTTCTGGATAGCGCGAGACGGCCACTAGTGCCGCTGACAGTGAATTGTTCTGCTCTCACTAGGAGAGAGCCTTGTGCCCTGTCTCCGATTGGCGTAGCCCACAACATATAGGGCTTGTTGTTTGCTTACATTCTTGTTTTCCTCCTTATTTTTGCATTGCAATACTTGTCAAAGCGAGTGGTAGTCCAGTCGGAGAAGGCATCGGCTGTCGCGTGCACTCTATTCCTTGTCCCTGGTTCGGATTTCCCGCCCAGACAAACCGAACTTTCCATTCCTCCGGGGTTTGCATTGGTACCAGACTTATTTGGGAAAGATAAAACACTGACTTGTCTACCGCGTTAACACCACAAGCAATTGTTTACGTCAAGTATGCGTTCAAATCGCTTTTTCGTGGAAGTAGAATGCATGGCGCATCCCAAAAGGCATTGATTAACGCAGTCCTTCATTCTTTATCCTCTAATGCATGTGAAACACGATCTTCCTCGAAATGGATGATTTTCTGGGCATGTCTCTAATTCAACTTGAAGCATGTTCCTCATAAAACCAACATTCTCATTGAAGCCGATTGCGGGAAGGTCTCGTAGCTGCCACTACTCTACTTCTTACGGCTGAATTTCTTTTCTTGCAGCTTCCTTCAATATAAAGAGTCTAAGAAATTGTTGTGGTCGTTGCTCCTAATTAACGAATTCTTTTTTTTCGCTTTTGCTTTTATATGATCTCAATTTAGATGTGCCGCCCGTAGTGGCATCCAATTGCGCATATTTTAGTCATAGCACTGCTCCTTGACTAACAACCCCTCATAACTTGCCTCTTCTTGCTAGCTGTGCCGTCTGCGTGGTATTTTGGACTCCCATCACCTGTGCAATGCTTCGACACCCCAGCGTTTGCAAAACAACGTTCGCTGTAAATCAGTACCGCTTCATTTCCTCTTTTAAGGGCTTGAGTAGAACTAAACGCAAACGAAGGCTCGACCAACAAGACATTAACACCGAAAGCCTGTAATCAGAATGCTAGTCCAGGAAGTATTGATTGCAAAATGCTTATGAAGATAGACATAACAACCAGTAGAGAAGCTCTGTGAGGCTTCTCGAGCAGCAGTAAGCTTCTTACAGGAGGTTTGCAGCGACAGCGCATTCCAGCGCTGTCGCTTCCCTGTCAAACGATCGCCTGATTTATATCAAGTGTAAGCTGCACAAGAAGAGGCGTTTCGTATGCGAAATCTCCATTGTCGACGTCGTTCATTCGCAGCCATTCTATCTGTAAATAATGCTCACTGCCGGATATCAAATGCCATTGCGTGCCAAGACGTCGCGTGGAGTCTCAAGCGGCCGCACCGTCACGTATACCAGTGGCATTGTGTCATCTGTGGTCTCTGAACAACCATCTCAAGTCAGATTGCTCCTCAATGCTCAATGATCGTCTTTTGACGTCCCAGAAGCTTAGTGTCCTATTCAGACCCCTGATGGTACACCGGTCGAGTTCTACCAACGAGACGTTAACGTTGAACTATAACCTTATTCCGGCCTGAAGAGCTCTGTCGCTCCCTTTGTGAACTTAGTAAAAATTGTCCTTTCCTCCCGTCATCGCTGTTCTTTATAGAATTTGAATTCGAAATGCTTGTGCTGATTGTGAATGAAATGTCGCTGAACGGCAGAATTCTTCTGAATTCCGTTATCCTCCACACAATGTTCAGGAACCTTCTAGAAGAATAATAGAATAGTGAATAAGGCAACATGTAGACGTCTTTCTGCAGGATGATGATTTCAGCAGAAAGCTGAAAATACTATAGAATGTATGTATGTAGAGGATTTGCCATTGATGACAGTGATCCGCATACTAGATTATTCATTTCTTTAGTTGCTTAATTAGCGCACTCAAGACGCGGCCAAAAATTCTTTCAGCGCAACGTAAAATAAAGTATAATACAGAAATAATACGGAAAATAGTTTCTTCCACAAGATGTTGTAATGAAAGGAAATTGCCACATTAAAAAAATGGAACATCATTTTGTAACAAGCTTTCATATTGCAAAAATGTGGAAGAAACTATTTTCTGTGTTGTGTAATGTTTGTTTCTAAGCAAAACAGGAGAAGAAAACCGTACCGTAGAACAGCCACGTAGAATAACTAGCAATTTCTTCAGTACGCATACACATTCACATTTGTCATTAAGAACCTTATAACATTTTACTCAGTTAAATTCAGAAGGATCGGAATACAGCGACGATGTGCAATTATCGACCTATTGCTTAGCAGCCTATGCTATTAAGCTATCAGTACTCTAATATTGGCAAAATCAAGTGAACACCATAGGCACTAATTAAGTGAACATCAGTTGAACACTATACCACCTAATTTGAAATAGGGGTACTGAAACTAAAGCATTATGCGTTTCCAATCGGCTGATAAAGTGCAAGACTCTTCAGTTTTCTCCCGAATGTAGGCGGTAAATAGACTTATAATCGTTTAGAAACAAAGGTACAACGCTTCTACTGTTAGTATAGTCGCATGATAATGAATGTCAAAAGTTTTGTTTCGAGGTGTTGAAGATGTCATGTTACTGGTGCTCTGATGTTATCCTCAATCTGGCCTCCATCAGACCCATCATGCATGCGTACTAACTACTTCACACGCATTTTCTCTAACAATCCGCATCCTGTACTATTTTTTCTGCTTAGTGCAGAACACATCTTAGCCATCAGCCTTGCTGCGAAAGGTAATTAACCTTTCTAAGTCTCTACCGGTCTGCTTCTTAGGAATAGGATATTTGTTATTCCATGCAATGCCCTTGGGTTTGTAGTCGAGGAGAATCAGAGGGAACATCTGGCGCGCACAATTCTGTTAGCGAGCAATAGTAGAGCAGTTCCTTATTCCTCTTTCAGCATTGAGTGGCGGAAAAATCTTCTGCATCCTGTTCGAGGACCTACGAGGTGATTTCCTACCACTAGGAGACCCTTCCCCCCGGGTCTCCTAGTGGTAGGAAATCACCTCGTACGTGATCAATAAAGATAGTAATTCTAAGAAGTGCGTTTTCATTTACTCACACTGCAGGGCTCCTTTACGTGAATCCGAGCCGTCATAACATTCTGTTTGAACGACAAACAGGCTATTTACTTTAATGTGCTTGGACGACGAATCACACCCGACATGTCTGTGCTCTGTCAATCTGTTAACATGCAGATATCTTTATGCATATGCGCTCGCTCTACTTGCCATCTGTATTTTCCCTCTGCTAAAGTTGAGCAGTGTCTAAGCATTCAGAATATTGTGACACACAATCTTGAGATTTTCTGATATTTCTGGCACCAATTCTGCTTTTCGTAGATTTGACAGTTCCCCCATTGTGGCCGCACTTCCTCATACTTTGTTTTCCAGCATTACCATGGCCACTTCACTGCCACAGAGAATTTGTCAGATTGTACCAGGCTGTCCAATAATTCCTGTCCGAAAATTTTCAAAATTCTATAATTTTCCTTAGAAGTGTTATAATATCAGGCAAGTGTAAAAACCTTCTAGAAGGTTCTCCAGAGTTCCACGCTAGGGGTATATAAGGCTCAGTCGCCGCGTCTAGCTACCAGTACAAGCTAAAATGGACTAAGGTCGAATTCGTACGTTCGTGTACTACGAGTGTCGTCCGCATCGCAAGGAGTTTCTCGAGGACCTGGTCACTGGGGATGAGAGCTGGGTCCTCTACGACAACGTCGCCCGCCGTGCCGTCTGGATCCCGCGCGGAGAAGAGCCGCCGACGACGCCGAAACCCGATCTGCACCCGCTGAAGATCATGCTCTGCTGCTGGTGAGACGCCAAGGGCATGCTGTACTTCGAGCTGCTCCCGCAACGCAGGACGGCCACCGCCTCCATCTACACCGATCAGCTCGAGAAACTAGCAGCCGCCTTCCGAGAAAAGCGTCCCCGACGGGCCTCGGTCCACCTGCTGCACGACAACGCGGGCCCCCACGTGGGGAAGGAGACCCAGCACTCCTCAGCAGAAGTTGGCGACGCTCAGCTGGGAGACGGTTGCCCATCCGCAGTATTCCCCGGACCTCGCCCCTCCGACTACCACTTGTTCGGCCCGCTGAAGCACCATTTGGCCGGAAGAAAATTCACCAACTACGACAACCTCAAATCCGACATCGCGGACTTCTTCGAGTCGCAGCCCCCGGAGTTCTGGGCGAAGGGCACCGGCGACCTGCCCAATTGATGGACCACTCCTGTGGGTGGTTATATTGTTGATTAGACTTGTTTTTCAATAAAGTTGAAAAAAAATTAAAAATGGTGAAATTTTCGGACAAGAATTATTGGACAGCCTGGTAAATATTTTTCTCTTGACTTCGTCGTGCTCCTCAATGTAGTGCTGTTCCTAAACTCTTCTAGACGTAAGCCTTTATGGATACAATCAGCCTTCGTCATAATTCAAAAATAGCGCTTTGCTTCAAATGCGTCTGGTGCATATCTTACAATATACAATTCAGGTCCGTCACGGGGAATCGGGAACCAAAGCCTAGAGATGCCTTCGACAGAGCGGCAAATGCCGACCGGTCTTTCTTTGAGCTTAACCATGGGCGGTTGCAAGTGAACTCATAAAAGGGACCGCGAAGGGGTGAGGTCATGTAGCGAGAAACAGTATTTTTTCTCACCATCATTATCGTCCAGCGGGCGTAGGATTCAGAAGACCTGCCGGAAAGGTCGTCCGTTCAAAGTGCGTCGGGAATCAATTTAAAAGGCAAAGAGCTCCAGTAAAAGGACCACTAAAGGGGACCCACTAAGGGAGGAGGGCAGTAATGGAGACCAATATTTTCTCTTTGCATCGTTCAACGTGTGTCGGGAAGCAGAAGACGTGTCACAAAAGTCGCGCCGCGGTGTCGGGATGCAAAACGTTTCACAGAGGTCGTTGCGACGTCGTAGCACGTGCGTAGTATACTTCTGTCCGAATCGAATAATTTCGAACGAATATTCGAATAAATTCGTATATTCGAATATTCATTATTCGAATATTCAACAAGACCCAAAATTCGAATATATTCATTATTATATGAACACCATGCCATCCATTTATGAAGAGCCAAAGCCAAATCCGGTTAAACTTTTTTTCGAACAGAACCATTCGAGTTTTTCGGCCACTGCTCGTTTTTCGGCCACTGCTCAAAGATAATGTGTTTCAGATGTCCTTCGGCCGATTTAGGAAATTCATTGACCAGCAATTGAAATAGTTCTGAATTCACTTTTTTATCTAATTGTCTGTTTTTTTGTAATTTCTCGTTGGGTATGTTTTTGTTGTAATGGCATTTCTAATGTGGATTGCATGTGAGTGTGTTGCATGGCACCGCGCGGTAATTCGCATCACAAAATAAATAAATTAAATAGATAAATAAAATTATTCGACTATTCGACGAGGTCCAAAATTCGAATATCTTCGTTATTCGACTATTCGTCGTGGCCCAAAATTCGAACATATTCGAATATATTCGACGCTAACAATTAGATTACTGGGAGGCTGTTTTTGCGTCTTCTGGATATAACTCGTCTGGATATAAAGTCAAGTACATGAAAAACCAAGGATATATTTGAGCTCAGGAGCTCGAGCTCTATCGTTGAGTACACATATTTCATAAGGAACCATGAAATTGTTCAAAACTGGAAAATGCTGAGCTCCATTTCGAAGGGCGGCCGCGGACGAGTTGTCCGTCGCAAGCGCGTGCGACGCCGCCTTTTGTGCCCGGCACTGGCCCTTCGCGAATATGCATCCGCCCTCTTTTTGGGTTTTTTCGTGTCTATTCGTTTATTCTTTTCGTGGACTGTTTGCCTTCTCCAAGCAGCGGAGGAATCACACTTATCGTTAGGAGTATTAATTGCATGAATTTGCTTGGGTGTGGCAGTTTTCATAGAAACCACTTTGTAGACCTCATCATATCATGTAAACTGTGCTATTCTATATTATATTTCACACCACTTTTTACAGTATGTATTACATCTAAGAAGGATCAAAATTGAAAAGGATAACCGCGCCGATCAAGATGCCGTACATGTTATCGGGTTTGGTGGCGAAGTCCCCAACCAGGCATTTGGAAGCCATTAGGTCGCTGAACGTCGAGAGAGTTTAAACGAAGACTAGAATGAAAAATGCATGCCATTTCACAACTCAGACATACTTTACTTACTTTGATACTTTGATGGTCCTTTTGTCGGCTGGAGGCCTTCTCAGCGGGGACCACAACTCTTCCAGACCGCTCGATCTCTGGCTGCTTGCATCCAGTGAGGCAGACTCCGCTCTCTGAAAGATCTTGAGATCTGCCCATCACGCTGGCGGTCGTCCCAGTGGTCTCTTATGGCCTCCAGGGAGCCATTCTGTGACACGGAGACTCCATCTATCGTCCTTTCGTCGAAGCAGGTGTCCGGCAGAGCGACATTTGGACTTCTTCATGTACGGTCTGTGCTCCGAGCTTCGTAGGCCTTCTTGCCATTGCTGACGAAGGCTCCTCAGAAGACATCTCTCCAGTGAACGATGCGTATTTGCATTGCTCTGGCGATTGTTGGGCCAGGTTTACGTCGCGTAACACATCGCAAGCAGTACAGAGGCGTTGAATATCGAGGCCCTGAGGCCGGCATCCTTGACCGATTGGCGACTTCCGAATCGAACTGAAGACTGCCCATGCTGCGCGTCTCCTGCGGGAGATTTCAAGAGCGTGGTGGTTATCCATGTTCAGCTCTCTTTCCAGATAGACGTAGGAGTCAACCTGTTGTAGAGCGACCCCATTTAACCTTACGAGTCCTGTGTGACACCACTGGTTGACCATAAATCGCGTTTTGGACATATCCATATCCATGTCCAATCCAATCTTCATCCTTGCCACATTGAGCTCGTTCAGCATTTCCTCGACTTCTGCCATGCTGGTAGAGATGAGAATAATATCGTCGGCGAAGCGAAGGTTGCTGATCCGTTCACCGTCGACAAGGTAGCCTTTATCGTCCCATAGCATTCTAGAGTGCCGCTGTGAATAGCTTGGGAGAAATTGAATCTCCCTGCCGTACTCCTTTTCCGATAGGAATTTCAAGCTCTCGATCGAACAACCGGATGGTAGTCGATGTGTTCGAGAAGCATTCGTCGAGAAGTCGGATGTAGGGCGATGGTATACCAGCGTGCACAAGTGCGTTCAAAACGGCGTTGATTTCCACAGGGTCGAACGCTTTCCGGTAATCCACGAAGGCAAGGACAAGTGGGAGGTGGTATTCGCGGCTCTTCTCGATGAGCTGTGAGGCAGTGTGAATATGGTCCATGCAGGAGAAATCCTTGCGAAACCCAGCTTGCTTCACTGGTTGATATTCATCCAAGAAGCGCTCCATGCGGTTAAGCAGTATCTTGGTGAAGATCTTGTACACAACCGAGAGAAGAATGATGGGTCGATAGTTGTTGATATCCTCCTGCTGACTTTTTTAGAAGATTAAAACTGTTTTCGACTCCTTCCATGAGTCCGCAATCCTACCAAGTCGAAGGTAGTGGTTGAAGTGCTTGGCAAGAAGTGAGCAGAGGGCACTGCCACCCGCATAAAGGAGATCAGCAGAAATGCCGTCTGGTCCGGGAGCAGTGCCCGGCTTCATCTTTCTGATGGCATGAGCAACTTCTGATTCCAGAATGGGAGGTACTTCCTCAGCTGGTGGCATCAAGCATTTCGGTAAAGTGTTGGAAGAACGGAACAGATATGTGTAGAATTCTTGAACGATGGCCTCCATCGCTCTTCGAGACGTTTGCGTTGTTCCATCCTTATCCACAAGGGCTGACATTATTGCCTTCTGATCGCAGAGATCTCGTTTGCAGCGGTTTATGCTTGAACCTTTCCCAGCGGCTTCTAACAGCTTCAATCTTCTGTAGGCCTGAATGGATTCCTTCACTGTAATTCGACAGGCCTTCGAGATGGTGAATTTTCTAGATAGGAAGCATTAGTATCCAGTTTAACAGCTCTTCTTTGCTCCAAGAGTTTAATCGCATGTGCGTTGAGTGTTGAAGAAGACGGTGAGGTGGCTTCGCGAGAGCTGCTAGCACATTTCAACAGTCCCTTGGAGAGAAGGTCGTAGTCTTCCGATGGATCTTCAAGAAGATTCCAATCGTACGACTTTATTGCATATTCCAACTCCTCAGACTTGAATGTGGGGATCCTCACCGGTGCCGATTTATGAGTGTCACGCTTGAACATCCTCTTTTTGAAAGTCAGCTTCGCACGACAAGACGGTGATCCGAGCCGGTGTCAAATGAAGGCAGCACGGAGACGTCGAACAGACTCCAGCGTCTGTTTGTAAGAACATGGTCGATCTCCGAACGTGTTTCTCCATTTGGGCTTTCCCAGGTCCATCGTCGGTTTGAAGGCTTCTTAAACATAGAATTTCCATGGTAGAGACGGCACGCGGATAGGAGGTCTATCAGGCGCTCTCCGTTTTCGTTCCTTGAGGAAGTTCCATGTGGTCCTAGCCTCCATTCGCCATGATCATTCGTACCAACCCAACGACAACTTTGTAGTAGCTCTTCTCGTCGTTGACAGTCCTTTCGAACAGCTTGTAGAATTCCTCCTTTTCTTCATCTGTGGCCGCAGATGTTGGAGCATATCCATTTATGATGGAGATGGTTCCTTGATCTTTGGTTTGCAGACGAAGAACGGCTACTCGCGGACTGATGATCTTGTAAGAGTCTACTAGGTGGTGCACTGTCGAATTGACGAGAAATCCAACTCCGCCAATATTCTTTCTGTCCACCTTTGCTCCGATAATGAGAACCTCGTTGTGGTCGGTCCTTCTTATGGTTTCCGTTCTGCCTTTCGTTTTCGAGGGCGATAACGTCGTATTTGATGTTGCGGCTTCTGTAAAGCAGTGTCCGAAGATCCTTCTCAGATGCGATCGAACGACAGTTATAAGTGCAGACTAATAGGCAGTTTCCGTGTCGTGGTGGGAAGGGTTTCCGGTAGTCCGATTCCAATGACGTCCTGATAGCTTAACTCCGAGATTAGATGGCCCCTCGCCGGAGGTGGATGCAACCGACGTCTAGAAGTCCACCTCCGGCGCGCGGAGGACTGGGGCACGGGTTTAGTTGTTTGAGCCATACCGGTGGTCTGGTTACTCACATGTTCCTGGCCAGGGATACAGGAGAGCCGCCCATACACGACAAAGCGTCGCGTACTGCGTGACCGTTTGTGCCGTTAACCATCACAAAGTGATGTTCACCCCTTCACCGCGATGACGTGGCAAATGAAGGGGACTCAGACATAGATGGGGAGCAATTGAAGCATGGGTAATGAACTCTTAGATGTAGTTCACAGATTGAAAGTACTTGATCTCAGTGCTTGTCCATCAGAAAACACGATTTACCATTTTTGGCGTTTTGGTAAATCGTAGTTATGCACACTGCTGATAGGTAGCCGGAGTTTCCGAAGACAACTTCGTAATTACTATTTCGCTAGCTAGCTAGCTATTTATCATGCGTTGCCTCTAGAGCCAATGCGGTCGTTCGTGAAACAAATTTTGAAATCGTGTAGTAAAATTCCCTTTCAAGGACATGTAGCAGTAGCAGCAAGTATAATATAGTAAAAAAAGATTATGTTAATCATTTCTGACCCTTCATTCCATGGTCCATGACTGAAGAGTGGGTTGACTGCATGGTACTGGTTCACATGTGTTAGGAAGCAGATGAACATCGCCTTGCTACAGAAATTGTTTAACGCGAACATGCGGAATTATGCAGCATGATAGTTTGAACAAAGATTCCTAATTATGTGAATTACGACATTACAAAATGACACCGCCTATATTCACCTAATGCAGCTTATGGCTTTGTTCTGTCTTCATATTCGGCTATTTCCTAATCATCCAAGTTTCGAAGAGTTTGTTGGTTTTCATTAGCTTTTTATTTATTTATTTTAACTTTTTAAAGATTGTTAAAAGTGATGTACTCTTCTGATCCACTTCATGCTGAAGAAATGGTCTACCTCTATTACTACTCACTTACCCCGGTGTGATCCGAATCAGATGTCCGATATCGAACCTAAGAAAAATCGCTTGTCTAAATCGTCCGAAAATCCGAGGTTTGAAAAATGGCCTATTCGAAGGATCTCTTTATCCGAAAAATTGGTCCGGATCTGATGTCTAGCGAGCGGCAGCTACTTTCAAGTCCATCTGTAAAGTACCAATACAGCGCTGCTGCGAGCGTCCTTGTCGCATTAAGTTCGCATTTAAGTTGCGTTCACGACACCCGAAGAAGTGGAATGCGTGTTGCATTTCGCAAACGAATTGATGAACGCCGTCCTTCGTCGTCGTTTTTGGCAAAAATACATGTCATAGCACACTAACTAAATGGGGTGTCTCAAAATAAATCATACTTATAGCTCTAGTGGACATGCTACCATACATATCCGGATTTAGTATGAAGGCAATAATGCTTTCTTCATGATCATTGCCTTGTCATTGTAAATGACTATCAATCAAAATGACGACACGGTTACTTGCTTCTTTAGGAACATTATCTTTAAAGATTTTTGTTCTCAACTTGGTTGAACTGATATCTCTCTTAATTCGACGTTGCAGTAGCCGACTACCTGAGTTAAAAACCTGGGCTATATTCACCCTTGTTTTCTGTGCTTCAGTACGACATTATGTAAATTGTAAGCTTATTGGGCAGCTTGCTTTGTCGATAGGAACTAAAAATGCGATGTGAAGTGTAGGCTCTCGTCTAACGACCAGTAATAATTCATGGCTGTTCGAGTGGACTTCGGAATTCTCTGCGACGAGCGGTCAAAAGCAGACCGCTCGTCGCAGAGAATTCCGCCCCCTGGGAACGGAGCCCAGTTGGTCGTTTTAAAATGTTACCCCACTTGGTGCTGCCTGCTTGAAACTTCTACTTCTGTGATATGAGAAGTGGTACATTTCCTGTCACTTTTTACAACAGCGCCTACATTTTTTTGATCGTGCTGGTTTTCACATCTCAAAAGCCTTTTGCACTCATCCATGTCACCTCAATGACTTCCGCTGGCTGTCGCTCACAAAAACAGAATAAAACGTAAAAGGCTGACACTAAACATTGAAGGGTGCGCCACGCACTCTACTTCAGCGAAACATCAAAGAGGCAATTTGGTTCAGCATTTGATTTCTGCTTTAAGGGGGCATTTTGGCTTGTGCTGTATTCCAACCTTGAATCGACTCAGTATGCTAGATCGACCTGTTCCACGTAGGCGGTCTTAAGTCAATGCAATGAAATGTTAATGGCAATACAAGGCATTTTGAAAATCTCTTTTATCAAAAAGAAAAATAAAAATTTATTTTGACATATCGTGTTGCTAAGGCGAGCTCTGTATCGCACTCGGTACCTTCAAAGCATTTCGTCGCTCTTCCGTTACCATAGAAAAGGCACAATTGAAAGCACATTTAATGGAGTATGCTCTGACTTTGTGGTATTTCAGCAAGTGTTATCGAGAGGATGGGTGCGACGTTTATCCGCCTCTGCTTAGGATGTGCCTATGTCCATGGCATTTCTGTGGTATATCAAGAAGACATGTTACGGCGTTTATCAGGCACTGTTTGGGATGTACCATGTGTTATGCCTCTGTGGTATATCATGGAAGAAATTTGAATGCGTCGTTGGCTCCTACAATGGTTAGTATATTCCTGAACAGCTATCATCTACAGATGTCGCTTGTACTGTCAATTGAAGTCACATTCCTTGCGGCCACCTTGACTGAGTCTGTGCGCAAGAACAAGGCTACCGAGTTTTTCCTATGACCACTGTTTTAGGTAGGATAACTAAAGACGAAGGCAGGAGGCGACCCTGTTGTTAATGCTTCCTTGGTTTCGTTGAGTGGATAAGTTGTTTTGATACAAAGAACAACATTTTCAATCACCAGGCCTAATCTTCACCAGTGAAATTTTTACGTGTAAATCATTTCTGAGAACGAACGTTTATATTAGCATGCGTCTGCATTTATTGCATATCAACCAAAAGGCTCACCAGACGGTTCTCAGAACTGATTTATACGCAAAATTTTCACTCCGCCCAACTTCTGGTGAAGATTTTGTCTGGAGGTTGAAAACTTTGTATTTATCAAAAGCACATGTCACCTCTGATGGTGGCCTTCCGAAGGAGCTGCAGATGACATCAAGAGTAGCGAATGTTCACAATTCTTATACCATTTTCAACGAATTTGGACCCGAATTGGACGATATTGTAGGTCTGGTATTCCTTCACATATCGACAGATTTTGCCCTAATATTCCACGACACTGCTCATTTTTTAATCAGAACACTTTATAAAAGCGAACTTCTTCAGAGTTTACTTGGACAGCTTCATTTCAAAGACTTCTTGAGACCCCTTCCTTCAACCCCGATTTTACCCAAAACCCTCAGCTTCATTCTCTCAACGATCCATGCGGCTTCATCACAGGTGAACTGCGAAGAGCCTTCAGTCTTCGTCGCATCAGGTGACGTCGGCCTTATTTTTCGAATCACAAAAAGATAACGGCGTAACGTGTGGAAGCGTTCCCGTTCGTATCCTAGGAAACACCTCACTCACCGCCTGCAGAGGCGACACATCGTCACCGTTCCAGGATACAAAGCTTCTCTGCTTCGGCTACTTATCGCTCTTCTCAGTAGTCGCCGTCACAGCCTTCAACAGCGGCATCAGCAGCGCTCCCATCGGTACTTTGCAATTTCGCCGGTTTTTTCAGCCACTCCTATCGATTTTCACGGAATTGCCGACTGCCTGTGAGGGATCGACTATCGTCGTGGCCTTGTCGCCTGGATGAGGTCCATCTCCTTGTGTTTTAGACCGTCCCTATCAGTACTTCACTCTTATTAGTAGCCCGCCTGATTGCTCGAGCTTCAGTACAATCAACAATGAACTTCATACTTTATTTTCGTTTTATTCGTGCCGCTATCTGAGAACTACTCACTTGCGAAGCGTTTTCCTGGCAGACTTGCTTTGCTCTGTTTTGTTCAACATTTGCTTTATGTGTTTACAATGCTTTAGCTGCGCAAGAAAAACCGAAGTTTCAAAGTGTAATTCTCTGAGAAGTTCTCAAGCCAGGACGATTTTCGATATCTTTAAACTTCTCCGCATCATCTGGAAAATAAGATTTACGATTATATTCGAAAATACTTCTCGTTCCATTTGGAGCCACTTTCCGTTGTTAACTGCATTGATCGATCCCCTTTGCTTATCTGGATTTTCTGAGGGTTATCTCAGGTCTGTTCTATCTTCGTATTTTTCTCTGTGTAGTTTTTAAAAATATAAACCTTAGTAGATGAACAGTTATCGTAGTCTTCATGAAGAAGAAATGATTACAATACCGCTCCTGTCTTTTCGCCGTTTGGACGGAATAGATACGAAAAACCGGCGTTTTCGCCGCTTTCCCGTAACTGCTTTCAGAGTAATTTGTTCTAAAAAATAACTGCCAACACAAGAATGCTCTCTGTATGATGTATCCAATGATGTAGGTAGCATCTACTGGTTTCAGAAAAAGCTGGTTCGGCGACCTATACCTCCGTAGATGAGTTTAGTAGCTGCTAGATCTCAAACCGCTTTACCGTGATCGCTTTCTCTAGGTTATGTTGTCGATAACCACTGGCTCAGTTGAACGCTTCAGCAATCATGGGCGAATCTATTATTAAGTGTGAGCCCATGAAAGAAGAGGGTTGCCGAAAATTTGGCGACGTGAACGAGGAGAATTCCACGAAAAGTATATCATGATGATCACAATTGTTAGCAGCTGTGAAAAAGTGTAGTTCATGTAAGACACACTTAGGCAGAAGGCGAGAAATTTACTCATAAAGCAGAAGCAGTCGATCTTGCTTGCAGTCGAGAACGATTTTCTCTGCCATAGTCGTAACGGTGGATGGAACCCATCCACCTGCCAAAGAAAACGTGTATTGCCCAGAATTGATCAGCATTGTCCGACTGGCCGGAATGTGGTCTTCTCCTTGTGGCATTTTATTAGGAAGAATTGTGGATTTGAAACGATGGTTTTCAAGTGAGAGTAGCATACATTATTCAGCATTCCTATCACATCCTCATCATTTTCTCATGTCGCTGACGATCCTACTTTACCATCAGGCTCGCTAATATGTCGTGTGACGCTGGACCTCGACGACTCTTCATGAGCTTTTCGTCTAGTGTTTTGAATTATTTGAATTATTTAAACATTGCTTGCCGTAGACTGTACTTTATCAAGGCTACCGGTTACTCACCTGTTTACTTCTCCATCAGCGTTTCTCCAGCATCAAGCCAAGTCCTTCTGCGTATAACAAGGTCGTCATTTATCATGTCAGTTGCATTATCACAGTGGAGACGTGCTGCTTTCAGTTCGTTCTCTAACGTTTCCGTCAAGCCTTGCCAGGGTGTTTAATGAACCCTTTAGCTTTGAACGAAAATGTGGGGCACTATGATAGCTAATGAGCGTTCCCTGCCTTCCCGATTGTAAAAAAAATCATCTCTTGGTTGATCACTACACACATTTCTTCCCACTTCTAAGACGCCGCTTTAGGTATTCATCTTTGTTTGAGATGTTGCACATCTCAGAATGAGGCGCGTAGGAGGCAAGGTCAACAAGTAGTTTGATCAACATAGTGCACATCACGAATCGAGTTCAGAGTGGGGGCCACGTTAAACCAGCTAACCCATCAATCCATCTGAGCTTGATTTCGAACCCTGTCTAGAATTACCAAGCGCTAGCTCCTTCATCAGCTGGCGTTTGTAGAACATCTACGTCATTTCTAAAGAGTACGATGTTGACACAAGAAGCTCAGAAACAAAAGCATAGGCTCATATACCTTCTCTGAGAACCTGCGTTGCCTATGAATGTTTCTGCGATGTTTTTGCAGACCACTAAAGGATCCTCAGCGATTGTCAGGCATTCGTTCCCTTACTTTGTTGTGTGTTAGGTCAGGTCTTGTCCTCCGCTCAGCAGCGCTAAGCCCCTAGTAAGGCTAACTATGAATGGCTTGTCTAGACAAGGCGCCAACCATTTGCTGCACATAAAAGGCCTAATTCGTTCTCCAGGTGTCTTCATATAGGCGACAGTCAACAACAGCGTTCCAAGGATTCCCATCACTGCGACGGTTTGAGGCGCGGAGGATTGCTTGCTCCCAACTCGTCTTCAATTGGTAGCCTTTGCAGGAGCAATCCTCTCCGGTTCTACCCTTTTTGTGTGTTTCGAGACCTCATACATCTCGTCGTTACAACATGGGATGCGCTCACGTATCTTGCCAGTAAGACCAAATGCGAGAACCTAGTGCTGACTGAAATGCCAAGATGAATCCGCGAATGCTTTTCAGTTCTTGGGAGTTCCGATTCCGACTACTCTCAATTACTAACACGAATGCACTTTCACCGTACTTCGTTGAATAAGCGGCACCCGGCGATGCGTGTGTACTTCGGAAGGACTACGCAGCGGATGCTGCTGTTATGGCTACCATTTCTTACGGTTATGTTTCCCACGGGTTCTTGACAATAGAACATTTTGCAATGTCGCATTATCTCCTACTGATCCATTAGCGTGTACTCTTCATACTTGACTTGTGCCACATTCACTGCAGCATTTTCCATCAATGACGTTATACATACCCCCGTGCAGAGCTGCCGGATAAGGCACCGTCTGAAGTCGGCACCACGAATTGATTATGGATTCGGGTTCCGCCTAAGTCAACCAAAATTTCCATTTTTGTGAGTTTGGGTTTGGATTTGCTACCAGGAAGGATGAAGCCTTTGCCTGTTCAGCAAATGGCCACCGCAGTTCGTTTCATAGGCCTAGCACACATTCAAACAACCTTAACGGTTGCTTGGAATTGGAGTTTTCTGGAAGAACCCGCAAGTGAATTTATCGACGCGAAACGTTAGGTTATCCTTTTTATTTTAACGTGCCGCTTTCGCAGCTACCCTTTGACGGTAGTCTCGTCTAGTGTGGTGTGCCTATTCTTTGCCTTGCGACACGCGAGTACATCGTTATTCTCGGCCCTGTTTCTTTCGCCTATCAGGGAGATCGTAAACAATGCTTTCGTTTGGACTTCATATTTTGGGTTTACCATCTGGTTTTCTGAATGTCGCATTTATCCCGCGACGTGCTTTTCCTTGTACAGGCGTTTCAGAACTTTCTATTATCTCAAAGCAACGCTTCAAATGACTTTGCTAGATGTTCGAGGTCAAAGATAGAACACATATGTGGTTGGAACGCCAATTTTTTCATATACAATGGCTTTGCACCGAACGCAGTCAGAATGTCACCCTCGGTTGCCGCAACAAAAAGGTCCATTGCAAGGTCTACAAGAGGTATATCAATCGGAAACAGAAGCAATACATCTTAATGTGGTTTTATGGCAAGCCGAGCCATTTCCTCGGTTTTGATGTCGTTTGCAGCGCCGGCTGCCCACCGTTGCATGTGCAAGTATGAAGAAAAGCCCTCGAGACCACAGGGATGCTTTGTGATTTGAGACGACCGCAACCCCATGTCTGTTGTAATACAACTTGGTTATTAGCAAGTCGAAAAAATTTTTTGATACTGAAGGCCGCTGTGAGACTGAGTTCTTCACCCGAAAATGTGTTACCACTTCTTTTATTCGTGTTCTTCCTATAAGTGCCCTCAAGGACCTAAGCCCCGCTAGATCACCGTATGTAGCTGTACGAGCTCCAGCTCCTCTTTGCATTTGGCAGTGGCCTAATTACGTTGGGAAGGAAAGAAATGGTAGCATTAGCAGAACAGTAGCTACAATTTAGAAAAACGACATTATATAGAAGCTGTTCAGAGAACCCATAAATAAGCCACCGGACAAAATAAAAATCTGAAATTTGAACTGTAAGAATTTGAACTGAGAACATTGAACCGTTTTGGCTTTCAAGTGGTTTTTAAATTTTATACGTAGGCCTTTATACGAGGTGAGTTCCCAACTCTTAATTTTGTATGAAGGACGCCTTCGATTCTATTTTATTTGTTTTTAATTCCGTTACTTCCCTCTAGATTGCCGAATCCGTTGTTGATTTTCATTTGTTAAATTTAACGCGAACTTGCTTATGCATTCTTTAAACTGGTGTTGTGTGTGTGTGTGTGTGTGTGTGTGTGTGTGTGTGTGTGTGATTAATCAGATTTCGGTAGCACTACCATCTCCGTTAATGTCGCAAGGGAAGCTGTCACTTCTCTGCAGAGGTTCTGTGACTGTGGACAAGATGCAAATTACCGTTCTTCTCGTGATACTGTAAAAGAAAGGACAATATTCTAACAGAGGCTGTTACAAGATGCTTTGTTGCGATCAAAACTGTTCTGCCGGGCGGGATTTGAACCCAACTCCTCTAATCGCCGGGTAGCATGACGCGCGCTACACCACCAACGCTACCGCGACCACACCAAGCATCCGCGAGATCTTCTGTACCAACAGACTTAAGGAAATCACTCAGATAAGTTCACTTCGATTACTTCCATTTGAAAACCCTGATCACATACTACAACAGCAGGCTATGTGCTTCCCGAAGCCGAGGCACCTTTGACACTCATGGTCCAGGTGGCAGCCGCCAAGATGGTTGTGACATTCCTTTCACTTTCGCATTCATTGTCAGTATGGGCGTAATTCGAAAATGTTGCGGTAAGCACGTGCTGGATTCTACACTCATGCCTGATAAAGAGTAACACGTTGGGCCAAATGTTTGGCATCAGCATCAAAGGTGTCAGCATCGTTCAGGAAGCGTCATAGACGTAGTGGGTTGCACATTCTCTGGGCGAGGATCCGATTTGCTTGCTTTTTGAGCGTCATCTGCCAAGTGGTTACGAGGCTCAAGGGTTGAGCTTATGTGATGTGCGGAAAACAACACAATGTATTCAGTTTTCTCTGAAAATATCACGAATAAAATACCATGCTCTTGTCGGCAGCAGTTCAGTCAAACCATGAAAAAAATACTTAGTGGAACATTTTAGGCCAGTCTGTGCCCACCTTTGCATGCCCGGCAACACGACAAGGCGATGGCAAGGGAACTCGTTGCCGCGACTTGCTAATCAGCATTTTCCCTTCTTTCTTTTGTTTTCTGCTTTTCAATTATTACGCATAGATGCCGTACAATGATCTTGAGGTCTCAATTACTGTAACAACCCTTTACTACCCGATGCTACCGCTGCTCCACCGAAGCTCGCAATGAATGGAAGCGTATCGCTTGCTAATTTCTATCTGGTATGTTGCCAGCTCTCAAGTCGCCATCCGTTCCCAAAGAGCATTCCCGAACAAGGTCATGAACAGCCATTCTTGATGAGTAGTAATCTATGTGCTACCGTTTCGTTCCCATTTGCTCTGCTAAACTAGAACTGCGGATTGTTTTTATGTGCCGCCACCTTTAGGTTTTGACAATGTCATGACAGCGACATTTATCAAGGAAGCTTGTCGAAACTACGTTGAAGCTCGAAATGCTTCAACCGTAAACGAGAAGACAACGTTTGTTATTGTTTGCTTTTAAAATTCGTTGAGGACAGCCACAGACTTACGTAGATGTGGCTCCGACCTGTTTGAGACCTGGACTTCGACTCCCCAGCTTATCCTTGGAAGAATCCATTCTGCTCAGACGTGTGTATGCATTACAGAATCTCTACTTTGAAGGCGACTATCAACGACTTGTTGAACGAAATAAAATTTAAGTGTGTTGTAAATGACGCTGCCTAACCGTCAATCAGCAGCAAAAAGATATTGGAGACCACACATGCATGAAGATGAACCTGGTTCCCTGGCTTTATATTTCCCAGGGTGATGTTCTCTGAATATGGCATCGCTAGGACATGAGGAGGTGGAATTAATTCGTTCATTACGCGTGGAATTCCCCATATCCGTCTAGGACTGAGAACACACAACTTTAGTTGGCGCGTTGGCTTTAATATTCTACGAACCTCTGCCGCACGCACTCTCTGCTGTCCTCGACTACAGTGAACTTCACGCAGCAACGCACTTGTATTCCACGGCTATTTAGAGTTCCGGTCTTCTTCTCGTCGTCAGTCAGGAGCCTGAGCGACTCCACACGCAACTCAACCGAGTACTAGCTAGTCATTCATCTTTTTTATCCGTCTTCTTATTATTCTCTTCTTTTGTGATTTGTATATGTAATCGCCTTCAAATGTTATCGATGGGATTCTTTTTTCTACTGGCCGCCGCAACAAACAGTTTCACTTCCAATATTCGCTTGGGTACTTCATGCTAATATTAGTTAGCTTTAAGTGATAAAATATAGGGATAAGTTTAATCTAGCCCCTTCCGAATTCCCGACGTAATGGACGGCAACTCGATTGCCTATTCGGCCTACTATGGGTAGTGGCGATCGTATACGGACACCCCGGTGTCCGCCATTCCTTACAAGCATGAGAATGCATTTATCTGGCCTGGGCGATGGCGGAACCTGGAGTTGTTTCATGAAGTATATGCTGAGATCGGTACTCCGGCTGAGTCATATACGACCGAGTAGCAACTTAGCAATGGGTCATTGAGATTCAGTAACTGCGTATTTGCATGCAGACAGCTATCAGTCCACTGAAGGGACTGAGTGCGATCCGTCTTCTGCGAAGCATGTGTTAGCGTCTTATAGACGAGTTGTAAATGCGTTGCTATTTCTCAAATCGAACTTTGAGCTGCTTTCGCGGCCCGTCACAGGTGACGTCGACGTCTTTCAACCCTGATCCGTCAAGGCTTATTTTATTAGCTTCCGCTCAGTGTGTGTGGTGATGTGGAAAATGCATCGGCTGAAATCCCTTAGCATCGGGGTGATTCCGTCTAGTCCCGGATTTCTACAACAAAATAAAAATGTTGCCATATCAGGGCTGCCTATTAAATACACCAAGATACGGTCTTCGCTTTTGCATTTGCAGCCGAACAATCAACACGTTATAAGACTAATCTCGCCATCAGTGTCTTGTTCACATTTAGACGGGAAAACACTCATTTCAGGAGACTCCACATTGTTGCTTTTCAGAGGGTAACTTCGATGTCCGAGTGCTTGTTACACCTGGATGTCAGCAAATAACTTCACCAAGGCATTGGGTGGGGCTGTTTGCATAGGCATAAAAGTATTACATGTTTCCTGTTCCTTTGCACTTCACTGGCATCCTAAGTTTCATGAGTGCGCTTTCTTGGCAGATTTTTTGCATGCCTATCGCAATTTTTACCCTAAGAAATGTTCATTTAATTATTCATTATATTTGTAGAGTGCGGAAGAAGGTAAGGATTTGATGGATGAAAAGTAGAAAAAGTAGAAGAAGGTGAACAACATATTGAGAGCTATGTAATTCCCCATTAAGAAGCACAAATGGATTGAAAAGCACGACCTGTGCGGAGAGGAATCGAAGCATGATGAATTAAGACGAATGACGTTGGGGAAACGCCATTCCCTATGAGCGATAGGACATACGTATAGATTTTGAAAACTGAATCCTGTACGTCAGTTACCCCTAATAATGCAGTTTTCAACCCATCACACTAAACTAGAATCTAAGTTAATATATTATATATAGTTAATGTTAGTTAATATATATATATATATATATATATATATATATATATATATTCTAAAATGCAATGTACTTCTTATTGTTATTAAAGAAACACTTCTGCTCTTATAGATTTAGACTATTGGGAAGTCAAGAAACCATCGAAAAAAAGGACTCTAAGTTCAATAAGACCTCTCTGGATCAAAAGAGGTGACACGTCGTTCTACTCTTGCATGATCCCAACTGCTCTAAAAGTCCATCAATGGCTGGCGTGTTTTGACTAATTTTTCAAGTACTTACACATCTTCATTGAACACTCACACAAGACGGTTTCTGTGGTGTTCCCTGCAGCATCTGGCAGAGCACATAACTAAGCAAGTGAAGGCACTTCAGGTTCTGGTTGATTCATGTTGCCCGTTTTTTTACGAGCCTGCCAGGTACTTAAGGCATTTAAAATGAGGTTGCGATGGCTAGGCTATAGAGAGTTAAGGTTTTGGTCCGTTCCAAACACGTCTGCTAGCCACTCATCAATCCGATGGATCGAAGGCTCGACGTGCTTATGCGCCAAAGGAATGGACCTGCGACGTAGCCAGAACCAACGACTTTCTGACGACCGCTCCAAATATGTCCAGAACTTCCCGCGTGACACAGAAGATGGGTGACTGGTTCCAGACGCACCTTTCCTAACTTATTTTGCCAGTAGTCCTTTCATTAGCTCTGACGAACGGTGGAAACACGGATGCAAGTTCAGGAGGCCGCTCCATTCTCTCTTTCATCCTGACAATTTGTCTTCACTTTTGAGATGAGAACGTTTGCGTATTCAACGCTACCGATGAAAGTTGTATAAGCTTGCTATGGGTTAGGTAAGTCAAGATGGAGGTAAGGATGGACCCCGCCGTTTTCTGAACTTGTTCAGGTGTACACAATTTCTGCGCTGCTTCTGACGCGAACTTGTTTTCGCTGTTCTCCATATGTTACCTTCATTGCTGGAGACGTACGCATCTGTGCCGACTGACAACAGCACTCCAGCTCGACATTAACGGGGTATTCATTCGAAGATCTTGAGGCAGATGACGAACGGACAGGGAAAATTCATAGTAGTAACCAAACAATGTCTGAAAAGTTTTATGCAGCCTATTTTGTACAGATTATACCGAAATCGGTATACCATCGTTGTTACAAAGAATCCGGAAGTAAACACAGGCAAGAGTGGTGTGTAGCTCTTTAGCTGTTCACTACTGAATTTCTTGCATTAATCCAGAATGTTGACGACACCCTTCTAGGCTGCAGTTGAGAGACGTGGGGGAACAACTTCGACGCGAAGTGCAAGACTTCGACGTGCAAGAAATCTCATCTGGAAAAGTGTGAGCATTTTAGTTTTTTGCAAGAAATCCAGCAATTGACGTCTGAAGCGAGTGTCCATCAGTCAATCGTGATTACTTGCCGTTACTTCTCACTGCGAGCACCAAGTCGTCACGCCTAAAGACTTGCCTCGCGCTTGAAGGTTTGGGAGAGTCTTGCAACATAATTAACCTACAGAAATCAAAATTAACAACATATAGCCTCTCTACCAGCCGCTCCTGTCCTAAGCAAAATGTTTTAAAGCATTGTTACTAGTAAGGTCTTTAGCTTAACCGGTTCCATGCTGATATAAGCTGCCGGCCCAGCCCGATATCACGGGTGAGAGCTGACGAACCTCGAGGATATCGCGGATTTTACGTGTGATCAACGTGGTGTAAGGAGTAGCGTTCGAGTCCCCCCTGGCGCAAAAGTTTTCTTCACAACAATACATCCTGTAACTTAAAAAATCATTTTTGGAAAATTGTTCCGACGATTAAGACCAACCGCGTACTTTTGACTTTAACGCCGATGTTGACTACAGACGCGTGGTATCACAATGTCAGAGGAGCTGCTGGCGGTCGCGTTAACCCGATTTAAGATTTCCGGTTTGGATTTTTCGCCAAGGCCAAGAATTCCATCCTTCCGGGGTAGGTGATTTGGACCAGTCTCGTCTGGGTAAGATAGAACACTGAGTTGTCTATCGGCAGGCATTCAGCCGCATGTCAGTAAAAGTCAGAAACGCATTCAACAAATTGTCTCTACGACATTCCGCAGAAGTGGAAAGCACAGCCAATCCTAAAGAGGGTTGAATAGTACCGCTCTCTATTCATTGTCATAAGTATAATCAGTAGATAATAGACTAAATAGAGGTTCTTAATCGTTAAATCAATCTAACGATAAGTTCGTTCGGAAAAGAATCATTGGTATAGTACGACAAAATACCAAACTTCTACCAAAAGAGAGCTTGGAGAATACTTCATCAAATATTCTACTTCGTCTTTGTACAATCTTGTCATTGCTTTGACGCCTGCTTCTGTGTGGACAAAGGTTCTATGCAGATCACCTATTTTGTAGACTATTTTTGTGTTACTTCTAGCCCTCCTGAGACATCGAAACACCGAGTGAAAATGCAATCTGGTAGACCTAGAACCTCATTTAGCCAAGAAGTGTCAAGCGATCTCAACGTTTTTGTACGAGAGAGCTGCTTTCCGAATTGATTGTTTATCATGTTGATGCCGAATTCCCGCTTTGAAAGACAACACATCATAAATCACAGGAGACATCCTGATGCTGCTTCCGATGGCTAATTGTTTTCCGCTAGAATTTCGCATGACAGTTATTGATTCGAAGCTTAGTGGAAGCGTCTCGGAAAACCCTGTGTTGCCTTACCCTTCACCTCCTGTTTTCGTAGACTTGTTACTTACATCTCTCGTTACCCATAGCTCAACTCTGTTCACAAACTTTCACTTCAATAGAGTGGGTGTTAGGGCATAGCCTTCAATTAGTTCTGCTCTCTCTACAAGTTAGGAGTTCTACTAATAGAAAGTAGTACCGAACTGCTTCTCCAGGCTTTTGGTGAGGGCATTCAATGGAGTCCATCTCCAGATTTCGGGCCTCATACCGCGTCGTCGAGCAGACATTTAAAATTTGGCAATGTTGGAGATATTTTTTCGCAAGACCCACGGCCGACCGCTGGTTGACTAGTACCGTTGTGCCATGCAGAGACGTCTAGGATAAGCCTAGTGTTGTGTTCTGAATCTGAATCCGAGCGGATCGAGCCCGTACAGTGTTTCAGAGCATGAGGACGAAAACGAGACAAGAAGGTCGGCGGCTCGTTGCCACTGCTCCACTTCATTCTCTGTATTTGGATTTGGGGTTTCTGACCAAGTGATTCTCATATCCGTCCGTTGGGAACTCTTTGCGTTCGAAGCAACCTATAACACTGGTTGATTTGATGAAAAGCATTTCGAGACCTGGAGAGCCTAGAAGGCTTGCAGTTTCCTGTCTGCACTTTCTTTATAACAATGCATGTTAAGCAATTCTGTCAACATGAACTTTTGAAATTTGTTTTGTGCAGAGAGAAGGCGGCGGAACAAAAAAATTTCTGAATAGCCCATTAGTGCAGCAAACGCTTGTAGGAATGTTTTAACGACTTTGGGACATGATGTGATCAGCTCACCACCAGCGCCTTTCCATGGGTCGTGTGCGGCACAATCGGCCTGAAGAGCGGGCCCTACCGAAGGTCCAAATGCGATTTTACGTATGTCGATTCGATGCAAGGAATCGGTAAAAGATTTGTTTGCCTTCGCCGAAGCTGTGACTTCGTTAATTCGTTGGGTTTATTATTACATTTTTGGAAGCAATATATTAAAAGCGAATTCACAACATGGGCCATAGTTAAAAAAAAAACTACGGACACTCTTGCAATGCATTGAAAAATGATTAACCACTATACGACTAATCGGTATCACTTGACGACTTGCTTCAAAAACACAACATTTATTTATTTATAGGTAATTTATTGTAACATATCTTATTTCGAATTACTGATAACGCTATTGACAGGTTTTTCGTGCACATTAGATATGCGCTACGTCCTCTGAATGCGAAAGAATTCGCATATTGTCTTATTTTCGGATGTCCTACCGCCACTGCGTCTCTGAATGGTAAGCTCGTGTGAGCGGGTCGCTAATCGTTGTTAACCACCTGGAAATTTCAGTGCCTCCTACTCACTTCCCTTAAGGATTCGCCAAAAACGAAGCATGTTCTCGTAGCAACTAATAGACGGAGATTCCTTCTACAGCATTCGTTCCTGCTGTTTCGGCGCTCCGTTGAGACAGTTCTCTCGTTATCGCGATCTTTATAGAAGACCACTCACACTGCTCGAATTCAACAAACTAAACTGTCCGATATTAACTCTACTCCTGGTGGAGCTATGACGTTACGAATAATGGAATCACCAGAGACATCTTCAAAAATCAAGCGCGGGAACTACCTTGATATGAGCATAGAATTTTATCATATCTTGAAGTGCCAGCTGCTTTCGAGTAAAATTGTTTCGAACCATCTCAATGCAGTCGATATGTGGCTTTCATTTTACCTAGGTTGATGTTCTTCCAGCTGTTTTACGTCTTAAGACCAAATGCGCATCTGTAATGTCCATGTGGTAACACGAATGTGTATTTGGTAAATGTTGTATAGCAGGCTGGATGAAATCCGAAGCTTCAACCTTGCTCTCGGCTATGCGCCACTTGTCGACTGGGCTGTGTGTTGACCGTCTAAGCTGAATACGAAATTATAACAAGTCGACTGAATGATTAGAACAACATAAAAATTCGAATACCTAGAATATCTCACGAAGCAAACAGTTAACGCCGACCCAGCAGAATGCTTTTCCCTTTTGCTGGCTTCCATGTCGTGCAAAACGCAATTTTACCCTGTGGAAACCTTCAATTCTGTGGCAGCCTGCTAAGCTTTTGTGTTCCTGCATCACAACAGAGCGTTCCTGAGGCAGGTGAGTAATGTGCATATCAGGAGTTTGTGAGAAATAAATAACAACAACCATTCTCAAAAAGTAATTCTACGTCTCTTCTCTTACGCGCAGAATGAGCCTGTGGTCGCCGCAAAAGGTCCAAAGGGAGAGTGAACATACAAGAGGGGTAGGTAAATGTAAAGGAAATTACGAGAAATTCCAGGCTACTTTACGACCTCACCTTCCGATTATTCCTTTTTAGCATCCAAGTTTTCTATTATTTCAGCTTCTTGTGCAGTTTTCAGAGGTTTCCTTAGTCCGCGCTCTTCATTAATATGTTACCCGGTAACGCAGAGGTGGACGAAAACCTCTACCGCTTCACTTTGCACATTAACCAAAGCTTATCACGGCCGAGCTATGCTCATCACTTTAAAGTTGAAGGAAAATTGTACAGACATAGTGCCTGTTAGCTAATTGCTATAAATTTCTGACTGACAAGCTACAGCATGCCTAATTTGTCCTTAAATGTTTTTGTGAGCGTAACTACTGCACTAACACACTCAATATCTTCCTCTTGAAAATGAATTTTTATTTCTATGTGCCACGTTCTAACCAGTTTCTAACGAAAACTATAATCTGAAGAGGATTCATTGCACTCTCTTCCGAACTACTGCCACGAGAAAGCGGCGTCTTGCTACTTATTCATAGGCCGTATGTGATCGTCCACCAGTTCTCAGGCTGGACGACGTTCTGCTCTTCGGCTATGCTCTATATAGCATATCTACCTTTCGCTGTTTACCGCATTTCAAGTACCACACTCAATGCTAAGCGTAGCTCAAGATTGACTGTTGAATAATCATATGCCGCAGAAAGCCTGCCATCTCCAGAAGATTGGAAATGTAGTAATCTTGACCAGCAACTACACCGAAATTCACTCTTTAGAATTTCTTGTAGCCAAGTGAAATTTCTGAACGGTTCGCATTCAAAAGCATTAGCGTGTGTTAAATAACAGAACGCGGTAACTAGCAGAGTTGGGCAGCGGAAATGTCCTTGCTGCCGGAAGTATTTGCTTTAGGGCACGTGGTCTACATTAATTCACTAAACCGGGATGGCGTTGAGACCAAGCCGCAGAAGTGAACCGTGGAAGGAAAATTTAGGCAGAAGATTTCAAAATGTGTGCAAAACAGACAGTACTGAGAATCAGTGTGCTCTTGTAGTGGAATCATAGCTGAATTATTAATTCATTAATTTATTCAATACACCGAAGATGTGCCCAAACATATTAATGGGATCAATTGCAAATGTAAGAATTAACGATATATAGAATTATATCGATAAATTACCTATCTCATGCTTTTTCGTTCTGGAGTGGAAATTCTGCAAACCATGGTGAAGCTGGCCCGAGTAGATAAGATTTGCTAGAACAACGCGGAATAAGGGACGAAATAATCCTTACATGTGTTCTAGACATCTTGATGTAAAAAAGGAATATTCCTTCGCACTAGCAGCTTTTCACCAGATGCCCTGCACGACAATCATGCGATTCATGATTCATTCATGCGAGGCCAATCTAAATTTTTAAAATTTTTTATTTTTTTATTTTTTTTCAAGGTGTGTGCAAAAAAGGTAATTTTGGTTGAGGCTGTCGCTAACGTTCTGGATATCCACTGTGTTGACGACAAAGGTGCGATAGTATGCATAGGTGCTTGTACTCAATTCAGACTTGAATTGAGGTCCTGATTCTCACTGTTTATGGCTGTTCACTGTACGAGCTACATAGTACACGCCTTTACATTACGTCCATGCACCAACATAAGAGAACTTCACAAGGATGGTTTTCAACGGATGGATTACATCGTGTAAAGGTTGTTTGTTTGAAAGGTGTAGATTTCTGATTTAACTACAGACTGCTCTCCAAAAACCGTTGCCCTTTTTGAACTGTGGGGGAATGCAGTGGTGCAAAAAATTTATGAGAAAGAAAACAAAGTGGTCTCAATCATTCTTCGGTGACTTGACGATCTTGACTATTCCTTATTTCTATTCTTTATTATTTAATCCCTTCTCGCAAATTGAGAAGATGTTTATTTATTGATTTACTGAGTACATTTAGAGCCATGCAAAGCCTGGTGGCGATGTCCGTTCCTCCACGTGGTGCCACTGGAAACTGCTTGCTTTTGCAAGCCGAGCCAATCACGGACAATCGAATGCAGGCGACAGGCCCTAGTGACAGGCCGGCCTACGAACATTCTGTGTCACATCATATGGTTGATGACGTTACAGAGTTCTCGAGATAATGCTACGGCGTCCGCGGGAGCCGACGCGCACTCGCAAAGCCCGGCGAGTGTGGAAAGTGTGCGAGGGTCCCTGATGCGAGGACGGCATCGGGGGGCAACTGAGCTAGTCCGAAAGTCCCGCAACGTAGGCAAGACCCGCGTAGCAACGTTGAATGTGGGTACGTTGACGGGCCGCTCGTGCGAGTTGGTAGAAGCACTGGAGCGAAGAAAAGTAGATTTCTGTGCGGTGCAGGAGACGAGGTGGTCCTGCTGTAAGTCGAGGGACATTGGCCGCGGCTTCAAGGCCGTTCTGTGCGGCAGTCCCAGGACCACCAGTGGTGTCGGTATGATCGTCTCCGAGCGTTTCCGTGACGCGATTGCAAGCGTAGAACGTTTCGATGACCGCTTGATGAAGATTGTTGTCGCCGTAGAAGAGCGACGGTGTCATTTCTTTTCCGCGTATGCTCCGCAGACAGGTTGCTCCGAGCAAACCAAGGACGAGTTCTGGTCCCTGCTTGATGAGAAGACAGCGGAAGTGCCGTCAGAAGATATGGTTGTTGTGGCAGGTGACCTTAATGGTCACGTCGGAGCAGCGAAAGACGGTTACAGCTGTCATGGTGGTTTTGGCTATGGGTCACGCAACGCCGATGGTGAGCGTATACTTGAATATGCAGACGCACATGACCTCACCATCGTGAATACCAAATTTCGAAAGCGTGACTCCCACCTCATCTCGTTTTATAGCGGGAACGCCAAAACGCAGATTGACTATGTCCTTGTTAGGCATCGCGACCAAGGCCTTGTCACAGACGCGAAGACCGTGCCGTATGAGACGGTTGCCACGCAACACCGTCCACTGATCTGCTCGCTGAAGATCACACCTCCGAGGTGTAAACGTGTCGAGCGGTGTGGGACGGCTAGAATTAAATGGTGGCGATTGAAGGAAAAGGAAGCAGCTGTTATCTCTCGCATTCGGTTGCCGACGGTAACAACTGTCGACGAAACCTGGAAAGAGGCTACCGATGCGATAACCCGGGCTGCACGCCTCGAACTCGGCACAACGAAGCCTGGACGGCGTTGGGTCGACAAGCAGGCTTGGCTGTGGACTGACGATGTCAGAGAGAAGGTCAGGGAAAAGAAACGGCTGTATCACGTATTTATCGGTGACAAAACAGTCTGTAATTGGCAGAATTATCGAGAAGCGAGGAAAGCGGCAAAGAAGGCAGTGGCTGCTGCTAAAGCCGCGTACTACGCTGAAGTCAGCGAAAAACTGGAAACGCGCGATGATGAGCGTTATATTTACCGACTCGCCAAGGCTCGCTGTCGCCAAGCAGAAGACATCGAAAAGTTCTTTGGTATTAACGATGAGAACGGCCATCTTCTGATGGATCTTAAAAGGGCTGTAAAGCGATGGCGCGACTACTTCGAAGAAATCTCGAATGTAGAATTTGAACATCCTGCCGTTCCTTTTGCTTCACCTGTATACGGTCCCGTTCAGAAGATCACAGTGAGCGAAACTGAAGCAGCCCTGAGGAAGATGAAGTCAGGCAAAGCCACTGGTCCCGATGACCTGCCAGCCGACCTGTGGAAGTCGAAGGGCTGGTGCCCTGCTGACTGGCTGACTGAGTTTTTCAATCAGGTTGTCGCTGAGAAGAAAGTGCCTGAGAGTTGGCAGCAAAGCACGACTATCCCGATTTGGAAGAAGAAAGGCAGCCCTGCGGACTGCGCTAGCTACCGTCCGATTCGCCTACTTTCGCACACCATGAAAGTCTTTGAGCGAGTTGTCGATAGACGTATTCGGGATGTCGTTCAGCTTTCCAATAATCAGTGTGGTTTCGTTGCCGGCTGTGGGACGGTTGATGCCATACACGCCGTTCGTCTTCTGCTAGAGAAGCACCGCGAGAAACAGAAACCGGTGCATTTTGCCTTCCTGGACTTGGAGAAGGCCTTCGACCGCGTCCCGCGAGAAGTTATATGGTACGCTTTGCGACGACACGGCGTCCCTGAAGAGCTTATTGAGTGGGTGCGCATCCTCTACTCGAGCCCAATAAGCCGAGTACGAGCACCAGCGGGTACCTCGATGGAGTTCCCGATCTCTGTCGGAGTGCACCAGGGGTCTGCGCTATCCCCACTGCTCTTCGTGGTCGTCATGGATGCAATTACACGAGATCTCCAAAAGGCAGCTCCTTGGACGTTGCTGTATGCCGATGACGTCATGCTTGCATGTGAAGACAAAGCAGAGCTCGAGCGACAGGTACAGGAATGGTGCGATCGCTTGGCATTGTTCGGACTCAAGCTAAACGTCAAAAAGACGGAGTACCTGACGACGGATGTGAATGAGCTCGGATCTATCGAGATCAATGGTACTGAGCTCTCACGAGTCACATCTTTCAAGTATCTCGGATCAACAGTCACGTCCGATGGCAGCCTAAAGTTGGAGGTGAATGCGCGCGTAAGTGCAGCCTGGTCCAAATGGCGGTCGCTGACTGGGGTTCTCTGCGATAAGACAATACCCGAGTACCTCAAGTCAAAGGTTTATAGAACAGTCGTCCGCCCAGTAGCGACATACGGTGCTGAGTGCTGGCCCGTGACGGAGGAAATTGAAAACCGCCTCAGTGTAATGGAGACGAAGATGTTAAGGTGGACGGCCGGAGTAACGCGATTGGACCGCGTTCGCAATGACACCATACGACAGAGGTTCGGTGTCGTCCCGATAGCCGACAAGTTGCGCGAAGCTCGTCTACGATGGTATGGCCACGTCCTTCGCGCTAACGACGACACTGTCTGTAAGATTGGCCTGAATCTTGAAGTCCCTGGAAAACGGCCCAGAGGACGCCCGAAGCAACGTTGGCTAGACACGTTGCACTTGGACTTGAAGATAGCTGGTGTGCATCCCGATCAAGCATTTGATCGGGAGAAATGGCGTCACCACACCAGAAGAGCGGACCCCGCCACCAAGCGGGACAAACGCTACTGAAAATGATGATTTAGAGCCATGCAAACAAAAGAACCTACGTCCAGCTCATTGTAGCACATAGAAAGCGAAATCCAACTTCGTAAGGGGAAGCTCCTTATTAGGTAGGATAGAGTTCAAAAATAACGTTGTGCAATTTGCGCATTTTTCTTAGGGCAACAGAACCCAGAATGAAATGGATATGGATAAGCAGCGTAACATGTAATAGAACACCTCCGTTACCTCGAATATCGCCCTATAGTGCACGTTCGATCTCCCGGAAAGTTTTTGTTCCGTTTTTCTTACCGCGCAGACGCATTCAGACATTTCTACTAGTGCACAAAGGCCTTGCTTGTTTGAATAGGCTAGTGTTGAGCTCGTTCGTTAACGCGATTCGTTTCCATAACATCAGGCGGGCGAGACGCGATTTCCCTCCGAAGATGTAGGGGCGAGACGCTTTCCGCGTGGGCAATGAATGAGCAGGGATCGCTCGGATGTCATAGACATCGGCTTATGACACAGCAGTAGAGTCGTGTCAGACGACGATCAAAATAAAGCAGAACGGCTATGGCCGCCGCAGATCGCTTCTTACTTGGGAGACGCCTCATTATTTGACTGCGAAGTCTGAATGCCTACTTTTCTTATTATACTTTGAAATAGAGAGGAGCGCGAAAAATTCCTATTCATTCTTTTCTAACGTTCATGACGTCAATAGGCGTCTCAATAGGTGTGGCAAGAACTACGCATGCGGAGGAAATCTAAGGCTAGGCTTTCGGAAGTAAGGTATTTCTTTCCCCTTACTATCCAGTTGTGAAACCAGTGGACCAACAAGTCAATGGCACACTCACTGAACGTTGCTCTCCAATTCCAAAGTGAAAGTGATGATGTTAAGAAGGTGTTGCTGGAAATATAATCGCTACAAACGAGAGAGAACAGCGGAACAGTTGTAGTCATAAAATCGGGCTTGAACTCGACTGTAAAAAAGCACCAAGTCCGTTTCGATACGGTAACTCGATAAATATATGTGTAATTTTTTATGCACTACATCTGTGTTGCTACATTCCCGTGTTTTCCGATTATACTATATGCTTCGTCATGTCGCTTGAACACCCTTGCTTGGTTTTTGGTTTCAATTTCTAGCGAGATTTCGTACATTTGTACATAAATAGTTCTTGTCGCATTGCCGACGTTATCCTTATCTACGGCTTGTTACAAAAATGCCCGCGGCTCTGTACGATTTTATAGCATTGTAAAATACCGACTCCATCGTGATTGTCCTAATCATCCTAGGGTTCAGCGATGTTATGGTCTGTAGCTTGCAGCTAAATCGTAAAATTGAGCCGTTCATTTCTTCATGTCAACTAAGCTCGTTGTATTGACTACATATCGAAAATGGTGATGCGCTTGTGTCAGCACATCTAATGATAAGATAGGTTTTTTTTGCGTGAGTAGGGTACTTTCGGCATTTTCTGAAAGGATCTGCCATTCTTCAAAAACCGAGTGCCTAGAGCTTCCGATTTGTTCCATAGATATGAGAAGCATGGGATGTTAGGTCAGTCGCTGTTGCAGTTTAGCTTCTTCTTTTGAGCTGACAGGAATTTTGAAAAGTGCTGTACAAAGGGTTTGCATACATATTTAAAGCAGTACCTGCCCATCCCCAGTTTCGCGCATTAAGCCACCTAAATCTAGAAAACCTTTACAATGGGTAACACTTCCTGTTTGGAAAGGTGTGTTTTTATTCTGTTGCAATATTACGCCTATTGATTTTATTACTGCTTTTTGTTATGTTCATTGTTCCATATGTAAGGTTGAGTCCTCTGCGATCATTCGTTGAAACACGACGTCTCGTGGAGCCCAATATTCCGCGGCTTGAGGCATCAAATTTCTGTGTTATGTGAAGACGTTGGAGGCAGGAAATTTCTGGGATGACAAATATCGGTGTAGATGGCGTGACTAGCTTCCCAACACCAATCCCGCCACCGCGGCGGAATGCACGCATCCCGCTGAGGGGCCTCTTTCAATACGCAGCAGAAACTGAGCTCTAACCAATGTAGTCCTAGTGTCCGTAGACAGTCATCGTGAAATTTATCTAGTCAGTAACGCGTTTCCCTGTTGCAGGTTGGGGACTTGCTCAGTGCATTCAATTCATCCCCTTAAGGAATGTGTTAAGCATTTTCCTAGGGCCTTCTTCTGATGTGTCTTAGCGGATTGAGCACAATTGCTGAAGCCTAAATAAATGTTAAATTAAGGGTAAAGTTAAAAAACAGAGTCAATCAATCTTTTTGGGATGCGCCACGCATTCTACTTCTGCGGAATGTTGCGGAGGCAACTTGAATGCGTCGCCGACCCCGGAGTGACGGAAGGCATGGTTGGCATAAGCGGAAAACCTGAACAAGGAACTTGGACTCCGAGGCACACGACATCCAGTGCCTCCTCCGACTGTGCTCCCATGCGCTAAAACAAGTGCCAAATATCGATGATAGAGGTCTACATTAGTCTATGTCTAACATTTCAAATCTATATATCTATCGCCAATCCATGTGTTTACAATGTGGTATTTCTACCTACTGGATATTGTGAAGGGAGTGGGAATACGCATGTGGGATACATGCATGCTATTCAATTACAACGGGCAGCCGTTGGATAAATCATTATTTTGTGCCATATATTTCTGTAAGGAGTTTCTCGTCTTGTATATTTGTGTTTTTAGTGAAGTACATATAACCGCCATCCTCATCGTTTGATTGGGACTCCCTAGTTTTCTCTCATCTTTCGTCCCTCTTTTTTCTTTCACTTTCCTTCTCGCTTGCCTTCCTTGTCTGAAGTTCGCGTCACGACTTTTCTAACACAACAACCCAAAAAAATGGAATATTGGGTTTGTACGAGTAGGATCGAACCTTAAGTCAATTCAGGATGCGTACGTAGCTCGCCCCTTCAGTCAACTGCTGTTGGTGGTGCCCACGTCTTTTAAAACGATCCTCAGTAAAATTACAATTACTTCCCCAATTCTTGCCGACTTTCAAAATTGCCGCAACATAGAACGCACGATAGCCAAGGAAAAATCCCAGTAGTCGTAGCCGATTCGTAGAATATCACTGCTCTCGAATAAATTTTTAAATTAAAAAATCTGTTTTGGGAAACACGGCTTCTTGTTTGTTTGCTGCGTAGAGTCGAATATGTGTGTATCTTCTCTAAGGAATTTATGAACATCTAGGGCGGTGGCACCAGATTACTTAGTTGGCCTTCTTGTCATTGTCACTCTTATTATTGATTATTATTGACTACTCGCTCGCCTGTTAGATCCGACGGGGTTCAGAGAGACCTGGTAGCGAGGCGATTTGCGATTTCTGAATGTAGTACCCATTATTGTAGCGTGACAGATTTAAGGTAAAATGGAAACCATAAGCAGAAGGAAGGGGATGTTCTTCACATTCCATCTCTCCTCGCAATTTTATTTGTTTTATGGCACATCGTTTTCAATTTCCTTCAGGTTGCTCCATTTATTTTGTTCTCTCTAAACGCGAACCCGCGTAAGCCTCACACGTCATATCTCTAGCATATGCAGGTAAAATATACTCCAAGGTTCCTGAGAATTTTTTTGTTAACTTCTCAAAACCAGTCGTAAGCACTGATTGAAGGCTTTGTTGCACTAATCGAATCCTTTCAATGTTCTCCTGTGTGATTTTGTGGTGCTCTTGCAGCATTCTAAGCCCAAATCCTTTGGTGCATTAAAAATGGTCGAGTGTCGAGTAACCCTTTTGTTTTGGCATGCATACACATAATCTACTAAGCCAAGCACATTTCCACCCTTTTTGCTTGGCCTTATTGAATTCCGAGATGATTATAATGAAAAGTGATTAGAAAATAAAATTGTTGCATTGAATATTACAACCGCTCTCAAGAGCGAAGGGAAGATGAACAGCAATTTTTACTGCAAAAATTGATTAGCAGATGAGGCTCACATGGTGAGTGCAGCATCGAACATTAATTTAGGACGCTTCACTAAGAAAATAATTCGCATCAGGAACAAACAACCCTCCGCCACCTCTGTCTCTGTTTCTTCACCGAGAACAATGCCTCATACTAAAATGAGAACTGCACTAAAGGTACGCCAAGGAGAATAAATGATGGAGCTTCAATCAGTACGTTTGAGATGCACCACGCGTTCAACTGCTGGCTTTCTTCGCGGAGGCATTTCGAAAGTGAGGTTCTCCCGCTCAAATTTCGGGGGTTTCTTTTCAAGGCTTGTTTGGCCTAAAAATGAATAGAACTCAAATTTGTTCCTGGAAATCGAGATCTGGAATATACACTGCAGCACTTTTATACAAACATAGGAAGGAGCTGCAGAGCTATTACAACTGGAAATAGCTTTTCTTTTATCTTTTGCCGAAATAAATAGAAAGAACCTGTTTTTATTCCTTGCTTTTGTAGATTACAACCTCTTTTCTTTATACAACCGCTGAGTCGTCTTCAAAGCCTTTTTCTTTCACCCTTCGAGTTTTGACCCATGAGGTCTATAAGTAGCCGTACAGATGCAAATGGCACTAGAAAAGCGGATCCCACGCTGAAGCGAGACAAATGTTCAAGAAGAAGAGGAAGTGGAGAATGAAGAAGAAGAAAAGAAGCTCAAACGCTGCACAGCAGGCTGATGTCTCTCTTCGTTTAGTGTCAGACTAAACCTTTTGAAAAAGGAACAAATGGGAGGGCGTTATGGAGGATTGGGAATGAAGGTCATCGCTAGTTAGGATTGGCTAGTGTTGAGTTGAATTGGCTAGTGTTCGAGTTTTCTTCCATATGTTTTGTTTTCTTTGATGTTTTCTTACAATGGGCGCGTGTAGCGCATTCGGAGGAGGCGCGACTGCCGTGTGGACCCGATATCAGGTTCCTGGTTCGGATTTCCCGCCCAGGCCAACCAAGCCTTCCATCCCTCCGAATTGGTACCAGACTTGTCTGGGAAGGATAAAGCGCTGACTTGTTCATCGGCTGGCCACCGCAAGTCATTGTATGGCCAAATACGCATTCATGTCGCCTCCACGACATCTCGTAGAAGTAGATTGCGCTGGCGCATCCCAGAAGGGATTGAGTAACGCCGTCCTTTATCCTGTTATCCTTTTTTCTTACAATTACCATGCTAGACAGTTGTCTGTGTTGGTCTGTGCCTTAAAATAAATAAATAATTAATTAATTTGCCACCACATTTGTCTGTAAGAAACGAAGCCCTCTCTTTTTCAACGTGTCAACGGGAACTGTTGAAGCCACGTTCAATATGCCTTCGCGATGGAAGATTTACAAGAAGAATTTTGTGTATCCCAAAGAAGAATAAATAGCAATGACCCCTACTTTCCATAAAGCCTTCCCATTCGTTCCTTTTCCTCTCGTTTCCCTGTAAAAGATAACCTTTATAAGTGTTATTCTTTAACAAGCCTCCCAGGATCAGATTCCTTTAGAATATCTGACACCCTCGGAGGTTTCTTGCTCAGCCTCAGATTTCCTAGGTTTTTGCGCTTTCTTTTCTCACTGAACGACCATATTTCTCTCATTATAGCAGCTTCGAAATGCGATATCGCATTTTTGAGGAACTGCTCCTGCTGTGGTTTTTCTTTAGCCATCTATCCCGCATAAGACTATATACACTGCAGCTGCTGAAGTGAAACTGAACACAGTCATGTTGCGTTTCCAACACTACGCCATTTGTTTCATGGCTGAAATTGGCTATGATCATTACCACCACACAGTGATTAACAACGTGACCAGTGTGAATGATGGCGAAGCAAGGAATATGGGTCTGTCATTCTATGAGTTGTCCACGTAATCCTCTAGCACTTATATTCTCGTCAACTTTCGCATTTCATAAAGAATTTGTTGCTTCTTCCTGTATCTTTCCACTAGCCCTATGTTGCAACGCATCTGTCGTTGCTTCTTGTAGCAGTGATGCATTATATTTATGTTTTATGGTGGCCGGTGCGGGGGGGGGGGGGGGGGAGTAGTCGGAAGTAAGTAGACTCTGGCTTGCACCTCAAACCTCGTTCCAAGCTCATATTCATCCCATTCAAGCAGCCTCTACCTCTTTGGGGTCGGCGAACTGGTACTGAGCTTGTTTGACGAGAACAAAGCACTGGCCTGTTCATCTGCTCATCACCGCAATCTACTGTTTAGGCCAAGCACGCTTTCAGGCTGTCTCTGCTAGACGTAGAAGTGTCCAAAACATGACTTATCCCGCGGAGAGGTTTACTAATGCCTACATTCACCTTTGTTCTTTATTGCAGACCAGGATCAGCTCTTCTGCCTCGAAGCGTCGCCGGTAAATCGAACTCGAAGTTTCAGTTTAGTTGAAGTAATTGAAATGCCTGCTATGAAGCTTAGAGAATAATTAGCTCTGATAAGTTCATCGTTGAGCTCGATACTTGAGTGAACGCTCTTCTGATGACGCAATTGCATACGATTCGTTGATGCAGCGGAACAATTTTGGTTCTCGATAAATTCAACTTTTGTATTTTGTTGTGCGCCCTGCATTTTCTTTACTTCTTCTGCAACGACGTAGTTTTCTTCGTGTAGTTGGAACTAATTGATAAGCGCCGGCCGACAAGCTTTCAGAGTAGTGGAGTATCTCTGCTTCTCTCCTTTTGAAAATTAAATCGTTGTACATTTTAATGTCATATCTACTGGAGTAAATTTTGATTTACAACGCCCAACTGCGTACAGAACCACGTGTTTCCTTGCCCTCGCGGCACTCAAAGTCGTGATGCTTATTGAAAGTTATGTATGATGTGTTAGTTGCTTTCAGCTGAGAAAGCCCTGCACGTGTACTTTGCGAATCCTCGCACATCTTTATTTACTTATTTCATGAAGAGCTTCATGAAGAGATCGGCCTCCATGAGTCATTCCGATGTTATTGCCTTCTTCATGTTGGTTGCCCTACTTCCTACCGCTACGATTGCTTCTTGGGCGCTTAATCTACGATCCCGCTAAGCAGCGATTAAGGACACTCCTCTAATGCTACCTTCTATTTAACTGGAAAGCCGGCAGAGTATGTTCGTCAGCCATTCGCCGGACTCCAGAAAATTGTACTAGAAGAGTCGCTTCGGCTTGAGGTTTCCGTACATGGATCAAAGCCCATGTACGGAAACCTCAAGCCACAGCTTTTCTACCCTTGCACCTTTACTCTTCTATACATTTATCAAATCTGACTGTAAGTTCAGCCTACACAACACAATACAACACAATATCAAATGTCTACCACCTACTAAAAATTTTCTACAAAGATTTTCCAACACTGTCTTCGCACAACTCCGTTTATTATTAGGTGGGGGGGGGGGGGGCAAAAGTAATGAGACACCCCATGCCGTGTCCATATAACTTGTGGCTGGAGTCTGAATTCGTACTTGTCGTACTTGTATGTCTGTATGCTACTTACTGAAGCCCATCTGAGAAGTTACCACTTCCGCCCTTTCCAGAAGCATGCCAAAAACCCCAGCCTGTCTCATGCCGAAACCCCAGTCTGACGAGTCGACCTGTGTCGCGCAAAACTCCCCCAGTTCCCAACCCCGAGCAGCCTGGGCTCAATATTCACGCAGGATGAGAAGTACGTCTTCTACCTTAACCCTGCCAACCAGCGAGTCTGGGTGAGGCCTGGTGAATTGTTACCGACCTTCGTTCGGCGAGATGTTCACGGCGAGAAGCATCTTTGGAGCTTTTGGGTCTGCGCCCATGGATCGGTTTACCGGAGGGTATTTCCCAAGAGCACCGCGATGAACTCCAAGGCCATGGTGAACGAAATGGAGGAGATGGGCCGGCGACTCGTTCTTATTCATTCGCAGCGCTTCAAGAAGGTTCTCCTCTTCGACAACGCCGCACCCCATCGGGAACAAGTAAGCACGGATAAGCTTGGCCAGCTGGGCTACGTTCATATGCCTCATCCACCGTATTCGCCGGACATCTCTCTATGCGACTACCTCTACTTCTTGAGCCTACAGAACTTCCTAGTCGGAAGGGACGCAAGAACCCAAGCAGTCCTTGACAACCATATCGAGCAGTTGATCAACACCAGGCTCAAGCAGTTCTGGAAGGATGGGATCAGGAAGTTGGCTGAGCGATGGCAGCAATGTCCTTGCCCTTAATGGCAAATACATTCCTCAGCATCGTTGAGTTGTAATTGAGTTATAAAGAGATAAAATTTTTTTTCATTTTGTCTCATTACTTTTGCCCCCCCCCCTAATGGAATATAGAGCCATTTGATGGGTTGCCGTTCCAGTGTTCTGGCCTGAAAATATCCGGGTTTTTGGACTCATACTATGGGAACTTTGACTAATCGCGAGCGGAAGATACAAGCCAATTTTGCTGAAAGTTTTTCTTTTCCTCGAACTACCAGACTTAAAATTCAGTAGTTGACTCTGAAATTGAATAGAAGGCAGTTTCTTTTGATTGAATCGCTTCCTGTGCCAACGATTTCGAGGAAATAATCGGAATTGCGAAACGTTTTTACCTAAAACTCTATTTTTTCTTTTTAAAATGTTGGATAGTCGTCCAAAATTAAAATGATAGCAAATTGTTATTACTTACTACTTTTCATAGAATTTGTTGTAATTAGTGTGATAACAATAAGAAAGACTGTCAAAGAATAGCGCAGCCTCGTTTGTTTTCTATGCAGAATATTTAGCTCGTATTCATGAGAAATGCTGGATTTTCTTGCCTTATGGATTGATGGCAACTCTATTCCTCATGCTGAGACTCGGCTAAGCTACTTGGATTGTACGCAGAGCTATCGGTTACTTGAGCACTGAACGGAATCGATTATGCACCCTCCATTCATTTTCTCATTCAAAATGTATTCTGTTTGCTACTCGGCCTTACAGAAGCAAGCCTGCTATGCAGCAATCCTCACTCGTATGAGCCCTTCTGCCCACGCTCTCTCTCTCACGTTCTCACCACTCATAATTTCGACGTTTACTCGCATTTTTCTGTTTTTACTTATTTCCGTCATTTATTCAAAAAAATCTTAATTAGGGCAGAGCTTCTCTAGATGTATGTATTATACCTTGTAAAAAAATGAAAGGGTTTCACCCGTTAGGGGCAATATCCTTACTGGAAACTTTCAAATAGGCCAGTCAACCACTCACCAAGAAAATGCTGCTTTAGCCACTAGGCTCACACTTTTTTTCACACAGATCTTCTCAGAACGCATAAATTGAATATCTACAAGGAGTCTGCATTTTCCATGCAGAATTTTGTAGAACAAAATTGCGTCGCTCTTTCTGCATTCGATTAGATTTCGCAGGCAAATGTTGAAAGCCTTTTCATGGTACGGAAAGACTGCGTAGCATTTAAGATAAAGGCCTGAGAATCCGTGGCTTCGAAATGACAAGATCAAGGTTCTTTTCCTCGACGGAAATGTTATGCATCGAATTTCAAACCATCGCTACCATTTCTATTGCAGCAATGCTATACTCTGAACAGATTTCCTCTAGCGTCTATTCGCTTCATTGCATGTGCTTCACAACCTCGGGAATGTAATTGATTGGGATGAAACTTGCGTCCTGCGCAGAATTTCCGTAGGATATTGCGGGCACATATGAGTGTGTATTTAGCCCGTACAAGGGCTGTGAAGAAGGATTTGTCTTACATTTCTATTTTGTCTTCGCCATCATTCCTGGCAAAGGAGAAAATGGTTTATTGATCTCGTTACGGAAGATGTATTTGGGAAGAACTGACAGCTCCAGTCAATTTTCTGATCTAAGCGGACAATTTAAATAGTTAAACTGATTTAACATAATTGACCTTAAGTCAGTCTCTTGAAACCTCAAGTGGCCAGTTGAAACTGTTACAACAACGTCTTGTTGCAAAGGCTCAGCAAGAGGTATGGGTTTGAGTCCCGCCTAGCGCTAGAGTGTTGATCGCGACAAGGCATCGTTGTAACAATTTACTTTAGTTTTAACATTAAAACACTATATAATTCATATTATAATTTATGTCACACGCTAAATAATTTACATTATAAACGAATTATTATGACGGAATATTTTTAATCTAATGCATTTTTCCCATTCATCGTTATAATAGGACTTGACCAGAAGGGTTTTTTGTGCAACTCTATGCACTTCAACGCATTTTCAGCTTTGCTCAACACGCCAGCTCAATTGTGCTCTCAACAATACAGCGTGTCACTTCAAGTTCCATCTGCCACAAACGTACAAGCGAACAGACATGTAGAACAGCGAACTACAATTTTTCCTCATCACCTGCAAAGTGTTGGCAGATACTGCTTGTCAAGGGGAAACTCATGTACAGCACTCGCTGTTTTTCGGACTCGCTTTCCAACAAATACAGTCATCGGAAAGGGGGCGCTGTATTTTAGTAGAGGAAGGAGGAGCTAGCTGCTGCACCCGAACTGAAGTGTTTGGTTTGGGTCCCAGCCAAGGCCACACAAGCATTGCTATCCTCTGAAGTTGCTGGGCGGATAGCGGACTTGTCTGGAAATAAAAAATGCGGCCACTGGCTGGGCGTCGCAAGTCATTTAATATGTAGACAAAATGCTTGCTCCCACGGTATTCTGCAGAGGTACAGCACGTAGCACTTGAATAATTAGAAATCGATTATCTCCGAACTTTAGTCCCTAAGGACAAAGGAAAATTTAGATTTTTTCGATCAATCCCTTTGCGGGATGCGCATCGGATTCTACCTCTATGGGTCAAATTGAATGCGTATTCCGCCTACACAATGACTCGCGGTGGACAGCTAACGATTAATAGTGTTTAATCCTTCCCGAGTCTGGTGCAAATTTACAAGACTTCGGAGGGGAGCAATGCTTGGTTAGTCTGGGCGGGAGCTCCGAACCAGTAACCCGGAATCAGAAGCACACTGCAGCCGGCGCCTACTCTATCTGCTCTCCAAAATTCATACAAGATCGTCGGTGGTATTTGCGCCACTACTGAACACCTATCCTCCGATTTCCACTTCTTTCTCTAGATCTCAAGTATCAGGGGCGCCGTCATGTGTTCATGTCTAATCCCATTGTTTTTTTACGACTTCACATTTCCTTTCTTTACTAATGCGTGCTACTATGAAATTGAACGCAATATTTAATACCGGTGGAGAAATCAAAGTACTGATGGAGTCGCCATCTGGCTAGCCCAGAAATACAGGACGCACCTTGAGCCTGCAAGCATTTTTGGGTCTGGCCGATGCCGATGCCATCTCAGACTAGAAAAGCGTCCTCATATAATGATCGGCCCTTTAGGCCATCTCTTGTTTGGTAGTTTTCGGCGAGAAAGCGTAGATGACGTTGCTCAGGTTGACTTCATTTGATGGGTCTTCGCAGCTGTCGGCTACAAAGCCCGTCCATCGACTGGCACAATTTTTTCTTATGCACTTCGCTCCATTCCCTCGTCTTAGATTAGCTCTTCTCTGTCATTTCCTCTACTCCTACTCCCGAGCTTGTCTACATTTAGCACGAATAGACCATTTCATAATAACGCTCTTATAAAATCGGTTATAAAACCCTCAGATGTTGTCATTTATTACTCGCAAAACATTTGCTGCGCAAATCAATTCGTTGTTAATCCGGTCACGGTGTGGTCTTCTGGAGACGCAGGCGGGTGTTCCAGCGGTGGGCCGAAGGCGGCTATTGCCGCCGCCTTCGCGAATTAGGAGGGCGTTGCCGTTGGTTGCTCCGTGCTGGTGCCCAAATGCTCCTTTTATCTGAATTTATGTACCTCGTAGCTAACCAGATTCCTAGATCGGCAGTTCTCCATCAGATAATTTTTCTTCATCACAATATTGAATAGAACTTCTAGTTCCCCTTACAAAATTTTTATGCGTTTAGGGTTTCCTAAGGCGCCTTTTATACTCCCGCCGCGGCGCGGCGCGTCAATTTGGGGAGCGGCGCGGCCAGTCGCGCCGCGTCCCGAATTTGACGCGCCGCTGCGCGGAAAAAAAAGTTTGCAGTTAGAAAGGTGAGCGTCAGCGACGCGCGGCCACAAGCTTCTACGCACTACGGCCCGTGCTCCGAAAACAGTTCGTGAGTCATTGAGGGAGCAAAACAGAAATGATTCGTGTGGTTGATCAGCAATGCATCTTGCCAATGATTGTCGTGTTATTCCTATGGGGAGCGACGAATCCTCTCTTAAGGCTGGAGTGGAAGTCGTCCCCTCAATCTACGGTTGAAATGGTGAGTGTGGTATTGAGTCGAATCCCCTGCAATGCAAACGGCACTAAACTACTCTTTATTTTGAGATATGTGCGGGTCCAAAAGTAGAACTGCTGGAAGGTACTCCCCTCAGCGGCGCGATTCGCCGAATACCGTAACCCAAAATTCCGTCAAGTGTGGTGTTTTGCGGCGGCGGAGTATAGAAGCGATGCGGCGCTGCCACGCGGCGCGAAAAATCGATAGCCATGCTGACCATCACGCCGCGCCGCGGGGCGGGCAAGTATAAAAGGCGCCTAAGCGTTATCAGTACGGAGAGTGTCTTGAAATTTGCATTTTGAAGTATGTATATGTGGACGCGATCATTGTGGGCTATGTTAGGCTAGGTTTAATTGCCCAATTTTGAGGTTCTAGCCTTTACGGGGTCTGCGTCAGATATTTTTCCCTATGAGACCTGTCCTTACGAGCTTGGCTGCTCGACGAACACTGATAAGAATAAGGCACGTCTCTTCACGTCTCGTCGCTTCAAGGCCAGTCAGTGAAAGGAGTCAGACTCAAGTTCGGGTGTATTTCGCAAAGGCGCCCCTCACAAAGAAGACGCCGGAGGAGCATATTCTGATGGTGCTGCGCGAAGATGTCTTCGACTGATTGAACGTCTTACCAGGATACTATCTCAACGGTAGGTCGGAACGGCGCAAGTGTTGTATATGGGCAGAACCGCCTCTCTCTGAGTAGTAACAAACTGCAGGTATCTCGACCCCAATACAACTCTGCGCAGAGTTAGGGGCGACGGAAGTCGCAGGTTGGCGCCCTGTTGATTCACGTGCTCCGGGCGCCAACCTGCGACTTCCGTCGCCCCTAACTCTGCGCAGAGTTGTATTGGGGTCGAGATACCTGCAGTTTGTTACTACTCAGAGAGGGGCGGTTCTGCCCATATACAGCACTTGCGCCGTTCCGACCTACCGTTGAGATAGTATCCTGGTTAGATCGACTGCGGAGTTTACGAGTTGCGTTTTTCTCATGGTCGCAACAGAGATAGATTCCTAGCATGGTGTCATTTGCTTGAATTGTAGGCTACACGATTTCTACGTCAGACGGGAAGATAAGTGCCGTGTTCAGAAATCAGTGTCAACCAGCCAGTAATAAAGACAGCGAGCACATCACGCGGTCTTTTGCGATCCTACGTCACTCTCTTGGGTAACTAAAAAGTCTCACTTTTCAGGTAACGCCATCCTCCTTTAGCCAACTACACGGTTAAAATTCTGACGTCATAAGACGCGAAGCTCAGTTTTGTGCAGTATGGTTTCACAACCCGCAAAGAACCTTCCTCGATTATGAAGGATCCTGCGGTCCTATCGTACTGATAATCAAAATATGTACGTACTCAGCTCTGCCCTCGGCAGAAGCTGAGTGGCATTAATTTGGCATATTTACTAGTATTGGGAGCGTGTAGTGCAGTCGGCGGAGGTATCGGCTGTCGCTTGCACAGGATATCAGGTTCTTGGTTCGGATTTTCCGCCTTGACCAATAAAGCCTTCCTTCCCTCCTGGGTCGGTGAATTGGTATCAGACTTCTCCGAGAAGGATAAAGTTCTGACTTATTCATCGACTGGCCACCACAATTCATTGTATTGTACGACATCCCGTAGAAGTAGGATAGGTGGGGCATCCCAAAACGGATTGAACAACTCCGTACTTTATCCTTTTATCCTCTATTTATAAGTTTTATGCAGAAAGATGCGCACACTTGTCCTTTTCACTTTTTCTGTTGCATGAAGAGCACAATGGTCACTTCTTGTGTAGCTCATTAGCCCGCTGTTTAGATGCTTTTCATTTTTGCTTCAAGGAGCTTCAAGGTTCCATGCTTCTACTTAAATAGGCTATATATTTGCCTGTGGCAGTTGCTAGTAGCGATGGATATGCTTTTGAGTACTCCTTCATCTCACAAGTTTAAAATAACCCAATGTTATTGGATCCGTGATTTTTGCTCGCGGGATTTTTCTGTTTTGAGGCTTCATTCCGTTCGCTCATCCGCGGATTATGTAGGCCAGCAGAAGAGAAGAACCCATGCAGTCGCCATTCCAGTCGATTATGCGTGGAAAATCCAAAAATACTCACAGCGCTGCACAACTCTTCGGTGCGACCGTGGAGCCTCCAGTATTTTAGCCTCCTTCATAGCAAGAGGCTAATATACTGGTGGCAAAAAATCTCGCAATGAAGCGGAAACGCGAAAGGTTTGAAAGTCAGAAAGATCATGTGTTTATTCATCAGTAGGTTCTTGGTGCCAACTCTTGAACTTCCGCGGATAAGTAGGGCCACATTTTTCAAGCCGTATGTGACCTCTAAGGACATCTATGGGCTGTCATCTATGGTCAGTGGAGGTGCCGGCTGTCGCCTGCACCAGATTTCAGGTTCATGGTTCGGATTTCCAGCCCAGGCCAACCAAACCTTCCATCGCTCCGGGGTCGGTGAACTGGTATCAGACTTGTTTTGGAAGAGTAAAGCGCTGACTTGTCCATCGACTGGCAACCGCAAGCCATTGTATGGTCCAAATACACAGTCAAATCGCATCCACGACATCCCTTAGAGGTAGAATGCGTGGCGCCTCCCCCAAAACGTAATGAGTAAAGCCGTTTTTTATTCTTTTATTCATATATGGTAGGACGTGTGGCATAGCAGCTTGAAAATAAATATACTGTCGCGTCCACCGATCCAGATTCCAGATCCTTAGTTCGGATACTTCGCCTAGGCCAACGAAGCATCCTACTTACCTATGGAAAGCACTGATGTGAGCGAAAACAGACAACACTCCGTGGCATATCAATTCTGAGACCATGTGTAGTTCACGAAGGAGAGCTCTGGGAGATCTCTGCTTGCTCAATCCCAGGGAGTGATATATGTTTTTCTTTGACATGTGGCTCTACTTCGTTGTTGTATATAGTGTGAAGAAGTTCAATTTTAAGTAAGGGATCTTGTTCTCGGCAGCTGGTTTTCCTATTTAATCCTGTTTCATTTAATCTTGCAAGAACATTTCTTTTGGTGGACATGGACAGTAAGTGCTGCTCAAGTATTGATTTTCCGTTTTTTTTTGTTTTTTGATTTTTTTAGACAAATAGTCCACGAGAACATCTTTACTGGTATGCTCAGTCGCAACCTAATTCCACTCTGTTCCAGTAACCAATAAATATAGAATAAGAGGCCCTCTCCAAGGTCTAAGGAGGAGATAGACATTTCCTCCTCCTCGTATGCTGTGCCGTTTAGCTCCGTTTTTCGGAGAGGAGAACACATTTCTTTCGCAGCCAATCTTGTCCGTTCCTTATTCCTCGACGCTCTCTTTCCGCCCGGCGACCTTTTACTCCGAATTTCATTCGAGTGAGCAGGGACGACCCCTTCCCGCTCCCCAATCTTCACGGCGTCTACTGGCAGGAGCCGTCGAATAGCCCTACGAACGACGTTCACATTTACAGCGGTTCTTATAGCCGTAGCGTGCTCTATTCCATACATTTCACATAGGCGCCCTCATTCTATTCCTCGACCGTCGAGAATTTTCCATCGCGTCGCGCTTTGTTTGTTGTCGCAATTTCTCAGCTGTCCCTTTTTCAGATGAGCGAAACCTGTCACTTGCTGCAGGAAAACAGCTCAGTGACTTCACCTTCGCCAACGGTTGCCGTTAACGTGGGCGGTCGACGGGCAAGGTTGTCACTCGACATGGTAATTGTTCCAAATGTTCACTTGAATCTTTACATAAGTAGAAAGGCAATTCACATGGCAAAATTACGTGTTTAATCCCATTCTCCTCTTCCAACTTCGTTGCTAAAGGAAAAGCAAGACAGAGAAGTGAAATAAAACTCCACTGCGTACTCCTTGGCTCGATCTCCACTTGTGTGCAGCTGATACCTGCATAAGTGCCGCGCGGTAGTAGATCGGTATTTCAAGGGTTTCGTGTCGAAATTTATTTCTCTGGGTTGTTTCCAAGATTCGATTAGCCTTTTTTTCCTTAGATTTCGTATTAAAAATTGCCACTCTTCAAAACCAATTAACAATAAATAATTTTGTTGTTTTTTTTCAGCCGCTCTCACTTTTCATCCTACATGTATTTCCACAGTATTTGACGTCTAGGGCGGGAATGAAATAGCGTAGCCGGAGAGGGGGTGTCGGCTGTTGCGTGCAACCGATTCCATATTTTTGGTTTCGATTTCTTACCAACGCCAGCCGAGCCTTCCACATTTCCGGGGTATGTGAATTGCCAGACTTAATAAACTACCAGACTGGAGAAGGTCGAAATCCTGACTTCTTTATCGGCTCCCACTGCAAGCCTTTGTAAAGGCCAAATATGCGTTCCAGTTGCCTCCACGGAACCGACTAACGCCGTCCTTTATATTACTCGCTTTACATGTGGCGTCGTAGACAGAGCAACCTTGTGTCGCCCCCAGGCCTATCAAGCTATCCTTTGGTCATAGCAAATAGGAATCAAAACAGGCTGGCTCTGGCAACTCAAGATGTGGGCCAAATATGCTTCATGCTAGCCACTATAATCTGTTGAGGCAGTATGTGTGGCTCATCCCCATGAGCGGTTGAATGTGCAACGTCGGCCATTATCTCTATGTCTATCTTCCCTGTTATTGTCGACTCTATATTCATATGTCTCACTTTATTCACCAGCATACTAGAGTCCTCCTTCTCTTCCTTTTCTTTCTGTTTCGATAGCAAAATTATGCTGGTTTCATCGATCCCACTTCCCTATCATACGTTTAATAGATATTTGAGGCTCTTCGCAGCTAAAATTATCCACGAGAAAACCACATTGGCATTTGATCTAGCACTTGGCTGGGCTCTGAAATATAAGGCTAGGTATACTTAGATGTTTAGTAGTTAAGCACCTCCTACAGGGGGTGTGAAAACGCGAAACTGAATTTGAGGACAAAGGCCTGATTGCATTTTGCGCTGGTGCTTGCGAACGGCGTGAAGGATGAACTAATGCTCCTGTCCGTTAGCCCCTGACCTTCTTATCACAGAGTTTAAGGGGCTCTGATCCTGCTGCGCCGCTATTATAATTTTATGTTAATTGCTTGCCATGGAAATTTCCACAATTCCCAAGAAGTCGTTACAGAATCTTATCAAGACCGACATTTTTCAAAAATACACAGAATTTCTGCTGTTTCTGCCCATACATCTTTGGGCAATTCAGAGATCTGCTACACTGCAAAGTTTGAGGAATTCTCTGGATAACGGCTGTTTTACATTTATATCTCTATGTCCCCAAGGCGTTCGTGGTTAGGTTGTTGGACTGATTTTTGAAAATTTGGAATTAAGGGTAATACCAAAGTTCGTTATTCTTGAATTGTGCTACACGAATATTCAGATGTCTGTTCCAGAAGCGATTATGCAATTTGGAATGATCTTTGCGAAGACCCATACAGCGTAGCATACCTGTCAAGCGCATTCGAAAAATTTTTAGCCGCACGACTTCATCAAACAGCAGTGCTGGTTTTAAAATCAATGTGTGAGAAGTATATGAGAAAAGGCGAACAGAAAACTCATCCTACTAAAGCCCTCATGTCATCCCATGTCATCCCATAAGATCTATCTAATTGAACGGTTGTGGTAAATCCATGATATTCACAGCGACATGCTTCGCGAAGAATCTTTTTCAGAGACCTGATTTGTTTCATTCACATTCCTATGTCTTCATGAAATTCACTCCATACAGTGACAGCATTAGACTTAACACGTTTCCTACTTGCCCAGTTGGAACTCTGTCTGTAGCCGATTTTTGACTCTGGGTCTTGTAGGCTTATAAATAGAAGCTGACTAAAGACTGATAAAAACAACCTCTTTGCACTAACAAGAACGCTGCCTTAAAGCAGCATTACATTTTTTGACTTTTTGTGCGAAATTGGTTCATATGCATCAGTTCAATTTGCATGTCGTTGTAGAAGATTTTTGGGCTAGCTTAGAAGGACAGTCTTATCAGTTTTAGCAGCCTATATTCAATAACATTGGCAAGTTCGAAAAAACATGTGTTTCCTTAGCCAGTTATCAGCACAGTCGAAGGAGGTGCCGGCTGTCGCGTTCAACCAAGACCAGGTTCCTGGTTCGGATCTCTCGCCCAGGCCAATCAAGCCCTCTCTCCCTCTGGTGTTGGTGAATTGGTACCAGACTAGTCTGTGAAGGACGGAACACTGATGTGTGTATCGGCTGGCGACTGCAATTATTGTACAATACCACTCTTAATTTGTGTACAGTCGACACTTCGCAAAAGATTTTTCATCACAAACAGTCTCAACCGCATAACTTCGTTCAAATTTATTCCGGCAAAGTAAGTCTTGCACCGAAAGATTTTTCTCTTTATGGCGAATCTACCGAAAGGCTATGATCTCATTTTTATTAAGAGTTGACTTAGTCACGAAGCAAATTTCCGTGAAGAGCCGAATCGTTCTACCACCATTGCGTTGTCTTCTTTAGCTGTCAACCAAGACTGATCAGGAATGGGAGTTGCAAGAGACGACTAACCTTAAACATGGTATGCTGAAGTGGACTACCAATCACCCGAAATCCGGTCGTAACGTGGGTGAATGAGGCTCAGCACCCCCTGATGGCGGCCCGCACCAAATGCACTGGAGGTTAGGCCAAATAGGTCAACACCTACAGAGCTCCATGAGGAGTGGCATGGTTATCGCTAGACACTCCTCTCTCCGGTGCACCTGGGAATTCCTAGCCGTGATCCAAAGCACTTCAAGTGCCCTGCATGTCGATATATGTTTTACCACCCACCATCTCCCCCCCCCCCCCCCTCCCCAAAAAAACACAGTGGCCTCCCCTAGGTCACTTCGCTAGCAACGTTCGAGGACTTCATTTTCAATCTATTTGCTCGCCACAGTTATCTTCAGCGCATTTCTGGGATCTTTTTGGTAGTAAGCACTTCCCAATTTAGTAAAACTGGGTACATTCACTCCTTTTGTTGAAACAATTTGTGCGCTCAACTTCTCTTGAGACACTTGATTAGTTGGAAGGAATATAGTCTACTAGTCGTCGAAAACTGGAGGATCTCTTCTGTATGGCGTTAAATTTGTGGTGAACTCGAAGAAGTATCGGGGAATTTCAGAAAATGGCTCGTCGTTGGGCATGGTACTGTCCTCGGGACAGCGTTTTCTCCCATATTCAAAGTGGGACCAGTTAAGCAGCAAAGTTTTGTTTTGTACACTGCGAGCTTCACAGCATTCCATACATTAGCGGCTGCGTAAAAAACTTGCCTTTGGAGCTCTTTTATGAAGCGCTTAATTTCGATGGAAATATGGATTTCTTTCGTTTTCTATGGATGCTGTTCTGGGCGTCCTTCCACTTCAAAATTTGGAAAAAATTGGAAAAAATTGGAAAATTCGGAAAAAGTTGGAAAAAAGGTGAAAAAGCGCGAACTATTCGATAGTAAATAAGTAGTTTCAGTTTGGAGAGTTTTAGCCGATGTATGTACTGACTCTGATAGAACCTTCCTTACAATCTCATAGATCACGCGTGTGTGTCATTGTTACAAGCACAATGAAGACTTGAACTGTTAACCAGTCACCCAGGCAATATCTAAGGATGACTTCAACAGTTTGAAAATCTATGGAGCGCTTGCCTAGTATTGGAAATTCTGACGTTGCCAGGAGAATTCGTAGATATAATCTCATGCTAAGGTTTTCCTGAGTTGTTTGTTCTATAAGCCGCGCGCAGGTGGCATCCATTAAAGTATGATCAGCAGGTAGAGTTACCGAGTGCACGCGATGCGGCTCTATGGCAGAATGGCGTGGGCAGAATTGACGACGTCACGGCTACGATCGTAACTCTTGCAGATTTCGCGACGTGTGGAGAACTGCCGTTTGTCGTCCTTCTGTCGAAAGTCGCACATTGAAAAGCTCACAGATTGTGACGCCTACTTCGAACATGCCGGAGAGTACTACTTCGAGCGCAGCCCCGTCATTTTCGAGTACATCGTCGACTTTTTCGTCACTGGTCAGTTCTGAGGGATCGTTTCTCAACATATTCTGATTGGATTTTTATGTTTGTACTACTAGACTAGACAACGGTTTGCAATAGTGCAGAAAAAATATGACCACTGGTGCTGAACTGGGTTATGGGAGAGTTAAATGGAAGCAGTACCTTAGATCTGAGGCTTGATAATGTTCCACCAATGGAACTGTATAGAACATTACAGCTGCTAGTTTCTTATACCAGAAGCTCCTCTGCTGTGCTATTCATTATAGATCTGAGGCTTGATAATGTTCCACCAATGGAACTATTCATTATAGACAGTCTTTCTACAGAGCAGTGACAAGCTAGAAATATTGCAGAGAGGAGGAGCTCATAGCATATACATTACCGGTTGTCTGAGAAGCATAAAACACTGGTTTGTCCATCGGTCGACCATCTCAAGTCATTTATTGTGGGAATTAGTAATTCAGTTGGTGGCCACATAGTTTCTCATTCTTTATGCTTCATTCGGAACCTTTGACCAAAATTGTTGAAATAGTGTCATCGTTCTTTTTCAGGATGATGCTTGGGACTACGCTTTATGCGTTTTTATGAGTTTGCTGGTGTAGATATGCTACACAGACATGAAATCATTCAGATGAAGCTTTCTAAAAGTCCTACCAATGGATTCCGCCCGGTTTCTCGCCCTGACAGAGTCTGGGAGAAAACAACCACATTTTGAGGAATCTTTATAGGAAAACCAACCTATTCGTAAGTGTGAGGCAATCAAATTTAAAGTTAGCGAATCGATCTGCCTTACCCCTATCCTTTCCAAAAAAGGATTTTTTTGTCTGCCCATCTGATTGAGTGACATCAGGTCAAGCAAGCCTTCCTTCTCTTCGGGGGTCGGTGATTTGGTACCACACTTGAATGGGACGGATAAAACGTTGGCTTGTTCATCCAAATGCCATCGCAGGCAGTTGAGTATAGACCAAATATACGCTCAAATCACCTCCACACCTTCCTGTAGAAATAGAGTGCATCCCGAAAGGGAAAAACAAGTATAGTAAGGTAAGTTGACAAACGCCAACCTTTGTCCTTATCCTTAGTGTGATCAGACTATACATGCAGATAATTTAGGCAGAGCAGTTCTCATAATAGTTGATTCCTTGCAAATGACTATCCTTACCTCTACAGGGGTTAGTAGTACACACCCTCCAGTCATTTCATGAAAAGAGTGTCGTCCATCAATCCGAACAATGGGCAATGCTACTGAAACTCCGTGATATGACAACCTTTTTTCTTTATGTGTCTATTCCGTAGCCCATATTAAGCAGAGGGTTTTACAACTTCACTAACGCAGTGTGACATAATCGTATCTAAATAATTCAGACCGATGACTGCCGTAAGAGATTTTAGAGCGCTCCTAGTTTCGCATGTCCTTGAAACCGGGCACTTTGTTTTCAGGGAAGCTTCATCGACCAATGGATATTTGCCCGATAAGGCTACGATACGAGCTCGACTACTGGCGAATCCCCGTGCATTTCCTTTCGCCGTGCTGCATGCTCGAGGAGAACAACAATTTGAACAAAAGGCGCAGCGAAATGGTGAAGTTCTCAGCACTCAATCCGATTGTCAGCCCCTAAACGTTCTGCTGCAGATAAACCACGACTCCTCCTGTCCTCCCTCATCATTTGAGAAGGTCTGGATGGGCCCAATGCGACTCAACCTCTATCGACTACTGGAAAATCCACGATCTTCGTTTGGAGCCAAAGTAGTCTCGATTGTTTCCGCTTTCTTCGTGCTACTGTCTTTATTAGGTACGCTTCTAGTTGCATACAAAATTTAGTGAACCTACATCATGCTTCTTCGCTTCGAGATTGAGGGTTCACCCAACGGATTTCAAAATTTCTTGTTTAATACGTCGATTTATCCAGTGTTCTCATATTTCTGACAGCGACACTTTTGTTGCTTCAATCTTCCTTCCTATCACAATTGTGTCGAATCAAGGTCTAAAGACAAGCCGAATTTCAGGTTTGATTCTCAGTTCCATGCCTGAACTTCAGGACGAGAATAAGGAACCTCATCAGGTGCTCCATTGGCTAGAAATGTGGTGAGTTTAATTTAGAACTGTTTCCCTAATGTCTTCGTGTCCAGCTAAATAGGAGCTTGCTTTGAAGGAAAGAAAGAAATAATTTAGTCATAGGCTTTTGAGTTTCAAATCTGCGCGAAAACAAGTTCAGATCACTCCAAATTTGATGTTTACAAGAAGGTTTAGTGTCCTGCAAAATTTAAAATAGTCACAGCGCCTAGAGATTTTTTCATTAAGTTATGAGTTCATTAGTTCCTTCCATAAGCTCAAAACTACGAATACTGAAAGAAGTTTGAGGTTGAGATCCGCACCAGAAAATTTTATGAAATTACGGCTGACAAAGCTCACAAATCAAACAGTCGCGAGAACACAAGGGATGTTATTGTGGCTGACAGAAGCTCCACATTTCTCGAACTGCATCTTTATCGTCACGATCAACTTCAGAGCATCACACTCACTAGAAATATCTTCAGTGAGCTTTCTTAGCTTTAGCGTGCAAAGCATACGGAACGCTCGGTTAAGCATTGATTACGATCGGAAACTGTTCGAAAACGAGAAAGAACTCTAAGCAGTACGTTGTCATTTTGTAATACACATTCAAGCGCTTTAAAATCAAGCACAAGGACGCCTAATAACTGAGTTAATAGCCATTGGCTGGCACTAAAATATTTTATGGGTTTTGAGCCACGCAGGCCGTTTATAGAGAAACTTGCAGTTTTCCCTTACGGAGTACGGTTTTATGATTTTCTGTTCCCTTAACAATAACCTAGTTTCCAATGAATGGTAGAAGTGCTCTTTCTTTTATCGCTCTCATTCTTTGGCACATATGCTAAAAAGATCAACAGTACCTAGAATTCAGAAGAGCTTCATATTGTAATTTCACCGCAAACATCAAAACGTGCGGGGATATTGCTGACCGCAGACCGCCCTGAATGTTTAGCGTACAAGCGAATGCTTGATCCACCTAACTCCAAAATTTTGATGGGCGATAGTAATTCTTAAATTTTTCAGCTGCATGGCCTATTTCACACTCGAATATCTTGCTCGATTCATCGTAAATCCTAAAAAGGTTTGTTGCTACTGGAAATTTCTCTTTCATTCTGCTTTTGTTCTGGGAGGCGTGGGAGGGTAGTCGACGGAGATGCTGGCTGTCGCGTACCCCCGAGAGGTCCATGTATGGCTCGGCTATCGCTAGGCCCATCATCCTTTCAGCCCTTCCGTACTCATTGAATGGATACCAGGCATATTTGAGATAGATAAAACATTGACTTTCCCTTCCGCTGGTCGCCGTGTGGAGCAAGTTGGGCACTGGTGCTTCTTATTTATTTGTTCAACTGAGACGGTATTTGAAAAGTTGAGACGGTTCTGATCGCTGTCGGGATACCCTAGTTTCTTGGGAGACGGTTGTCGGTGCTGGAGGAGAGAAGATTGTTGGCTGTACAAATGTTGATCTCTACCGTACACTCTTAGGTCCATGTCTTTGTCGGCCAAGGTGGAGAAAATGTTGCTTAAGCTTCACAACTTTTTGGCTTCTTTCAGTGCTTGTCGAAACGTCGACCGTAATAAAAAGTTGGTAACAAACTTGACAGGCATAGAGGAATATTGAAGTGGATTACTATTTCAATTATAGAGCCATCGCTAGGGATTATACTTTGACTTCGTGGCGAGTGTGTAGTCGATATATTCTTGCAGTAAGAAAGCGTATTTCAGTCAAAATTTGTTCGCTCGCCGTTGAATGTCATCGATGTGTTGACAATCCTGCCCTTCGCTATCGAAACGTTCAACGAGTTGCAGTGGATGAAGAATTTTCGAGGTACGGAATGCACATTTCAGAGCGATCCAAGACTTTCGCTTTGTGCTGCTACACTTCCTACTTCTCATAAGGGTAGGTGTAAGCTGAGAGCAAAACGCGACCCATCGCTTTCCCATGGACATGCCTTCAGAAGATTAGCCCATGTATGAGTTGTTGAGTGTTTTCCGTGAACAGCTGTAGTCTAGCACAATTCTTCTTTTCGAGCCGTATCAAGGGATCTCACGAGCAATTTCACGGTCAGGCATTGTAGGAGGAACTGTTTCAGGAGCCATGCTCGTGGTTCGTGTGATGAGGTTGGCGCGAGTGGCTAGAATCTTCAAGCTCGCCCGATACAGCACGGGCTTGCGGGCGTTCGGCGAGACGATGAAGAAGAGTGCGGCAGAACTGAGCATGCTCGGCATGTTCTTAATTACAGGTGAGTTACAACTTTCCATCATGCACAGCAAGAAGGGTGATGCTCGCTTTGGGACTAGATTTTTCGTGCCATCTGGTCTTATTTCCCTAGCCAGAACTGGGTGTTTTTGGCTGAATCCCTTCGAGCGATGTTCCTGCTGTCCATCTTCTTCTTCTTCTTCTTCTTCTTCTTCTTCAGCGTCTGTCCCGCTTCGTAGCGGGGTCCGCTATTCTGGTGTCATGACGCCACCTTTCCCGATCCAGCGCTAGATCAGGGTGGACACCAGCCGCTTTCAAGTCCGTATGTAACGTATCAGCCCAGCGCTGCTTCGGGCGCCCTCTAGGCCGCTTTCCTGTTACCTCGAAGTTAAGGCCTATCTTGCGGACGCTGTCTTCTTCTCCACGCAGAACGTGGCCGTACCATCGTAAGCGAGCTTCGCGCATCTTGTCCGCTATCGGCGCGACACCGAACTTCTGCCGAATAGCTTCGTTTCGGATGCGGTCCATGCGCGTGACTCCAGCCGTCCAGCGCAGCATCTTCGTCTCCATGACGCTGAGGCGCGTTTCAACTTCCTTGGTCGCAGGCCAACACTCAGCGCCGTACATCGCTACTGGCCGGATGACTGCCCTGTAGATCTTTGACTTAAAGTGCTCCGGTATCTTCCTATCGCAGAGCACCCCAGTCAACGAGCGCCACTTGGACCAAGCTGCACTCACGCGTGAATTCACTTCGACCATCAGTTTGCCGTCAGACGCGACTGCTGATCCCCGGTACTTAAAGACCGCAGTGCGTGGAAGCTCGATGCCGTTAACCTTGATGGAGGTGGACTCGGTAACGTCCGTCGTTAAATACTCGGTCTTCTTCACGTTCAATCTGAGTCCAAACCGGTCCAAGCGATCACACCAAGCTTGCAACTCTCGCTCGAGTTCTCCTTTATCTTCGCTAGCGAGCATCACGTCATCGGCATAAAGCAACGTCCAAGGGACGGGCTTCTGAAGATCTCGTGTGATGGCATCCATGACGACAACAAAGAGGAGTGGGGAAAGCGCAGAACCCTGGTGCACCCCGACAGAGATGGGGAACTCCATCGAGGTTCCAGCTGCAGCTTGAACTCGACTCTTTGGACAAGAGTAGAGAATTCGCACCCACTCTATGAGCTCTTCGGGAACTCCATGATGTCGCAAGGCGTACCATATCACTTCACGCGGTACGCGGTCAAAGGCCTTCTCCAAGTCGAGGAAGGCGATATGCACTGCCTTCTGTTTCTCGCGATGCTTCTCTATCAGGAGGCGAGTGGCGTGTATGGCATCAACGGTGCCACAACCAGCCACGAAGCCGCACTGATTGCTGGACAGCTGGACGATGTCCCGAATTCGTCCATCGACAATTCGCTCAAAGATCTTCATGCTGTGCGGAAGCAAGCGAATCGGACGGTAATTGGAGCAGTCTGCAGGACTGCCCTTCTTCTTCCAAATCGGGATCGTCGTACTTTGGCGCCAACACTCAGGCACTTTCTTCTCCGCCACAACCTGATTAAAGAACTTCGCCAACCACTCAGCAGAGTACCAGTACTTGGACTTCCACAAATCAGCTGCCACGTCATCGGGCCCAGTCGCTTTGCCTGGCCTCATCTTCTTCAAAGCCGCTTCAGTCTCCTCCACGGTGATCTTCTGAACGGGGCCGTGGGTTGGAGCTGTTGAAGGGATGGCTGGATGAGGAAATTCTACCGTAGAGATTTCCTCAAAGTAATCGCGCCATCGCTTCAATGCCTTCTTGCGGTCCGTAAGAAGATGACCGTTCTCATCATTGATGCCGAAGAACTTCTCGATGTCCTCGGTCTGGCGATGGCGATTCTTTGCAAGTCGGTACAGATACCGCTCACCATCACGAGACTCGAGCTTCTCGTTGACATCTCCATAATGAGTGGCTTTCACAACAGCCACGGCCTTCTTTGCAGCTTTCTTCGCTTCTTGGTACTTCTGCCAGTTATCGGCTGTCTTTTCGCCGAGAAACACGTGATAGAGCGACTTCTTCTCTCGAACCTTCGCTTTCACGTCGTTTGTCCACAGCCATGTCTGCTTGTCGACCTTCCGTCGCCCAGGCTTCGTAATGCCGAGTTCTGATTGTGCAGCTTGACGAATCGCGTCGGTCGCCTTCTTCCAAGTTTCGTCGACAGTCGTGACTGTCGGTAACCGCACGCGAGAAATCACAGCTGCTTCCTTCTCTCTGATTCGCCACCACTTAATTCTAGCTGCACCGCATCGCTCAACCTGCTTCAGCCTCGGAGGGGCGATCTTCAAAGTGCAGATCAGCGGTCGATGCTGTGGGGCGACCGTCTCATACGGCACGATCTTCGCGTCTGTGACAAGACTCCGGTCGCGATCTCTCACAAGGACAAAGTCTATCTGAGACTTGGAGCTCCCACTATAGTATGAGATGAGGTGGGAGTCGCGTTTCGGAAAACGGTGTTCACAATGGTGAGATTATGCGATTCCGCATACTCAAGAATGCGCTCACCATCGGCGTTACGTGATCCGTATCCGAACCCACCATGACAGCTGTACCCATCTTTCGTAGCACCTACGTGCCCATTAAGGTCACCAGCGACTATGATGACATCTTTCGACGGTACCACTGCTGTCTTCTCATCAAGCAGGCTCCAAAACTCTTCCTTGGCTTGATCCGAGCAGCCAGTCTGCGGAGCATACGCTGAGAAGAAGTGATAGAGTCGCTCCTTAGCGGCGACAACGATCTTCATCAATCGATCGTCAAAGCGCTCGACGCTTACAATCGAGTCACGAAATCGTTCGGAGACGATTATTCCGACACCACTGGTGGTCCTGGGACTTCCACATAGAACGGCCTTAAAGCCACGTCCTATATCCCTTGACTTGCGGCAGGACCACCTCGTCTCCTGCACCGCACAGAAATCAACTCTTCTACGCTCCAGTGCTTCAACCAACTCGCACGAGCGGCCCGTCAACGTACCCACATTCAGCGTAGCCACGCGGGTCCTGCTTACGTTACGGGACTTTCGGACTAGCTCAGTTGCCCCCCGATGCCGTCCTCGCATCAGGGACCCTCGCATACTTCTCACACTCGCCGGGCTCTGCGAGTGCGCGTCGGCTCCCGCGGACGCCGTAGCACTATCTCGAAACACTTGAGCTGTCATACACCATGTGATGTGACATGGGTCTTCGTAGGCCGGCCTGTCACAAGGGCCTGTCGCCTGCAATCGAGTGTCCGTGTTCGGCTTAACTCGCAGAGCGAGTAGTTTCCAGTGGCACCACGTGGAGGAACGGACATCGCCACCATGTTCCTGCTGTCCATAGCATTTAAAATTTTAATTTTCCAAAAATTTAATTTATTTGTTTTAATTAGTTTCACATCAGGTGCTCGTAGGTCGGCACATCACTAGGATCTGTTGTCTGCACTCAAGTTTTCGTATTCAGCTGAGATCGCAAAAGCAAACAACTTCCAGAGGCATACCGTGTAGGAACTACATATGGATTCGACCCGATGCCGTTTCGTATAAAAGGAATTCATCGTTTTTCAAACCCCGGACAAATGGATCTTGTGGATGATCGCATTTGTGAAAAGCTCAGATCTTTGGATGAGTCATATGAAGGGGGAAGGTGCACTAAAACGGTTCGAATAACGAATGACCTGAATAACCGATTCTAATTTGGCGCGTGTAGCGTGGATGGATAAGGTGCCGGTTGTCGCGCGCAACCGATACCAAGTTCCCGGTTGAATTCGAATCAGTTTGAGCAACTTTTTAAATTTTTGAAGCTTCTTGCCCAGCAAGGTGACTTGTCTGAAAAACTTCTATAATCAGGACTTGTCAAGGAAGAAGAATATTTTTATGGAAGCGGGCTCACGTGAAGAAGATGGCTTGGGTTATGTGCTCAGACTGAGCATGGAAAGGAGCTCCAGGAAGTGGACCATTTTGAAAAGGATGCTGTTTGTGAGTCACCTCCTGCAGTTGATAGTACCGCTTCTGCTTCCCCATAAGCACCGGAAGGCGTTCTGAAACGCAAAAAATGAACTCGCGAATGCTCTCAGATGTAGAATGCGCTGCGTCCTGCTACATCAAGACCTTGAAGGGCAAGGAATGTGTGAATTTCGACGTTAATCGGTCAATTCGCAGTAAAAAACTGCGCATCCCACTTTTGCGGGGGATGTCCTCGAGGCTGCCTAAATGACCAGTCTTGGCTTACTGTGCGTACACCACTACAATAAGCCAATGCATAGAATAAAGGACGACATTAGCGAAAGCCTTTTAAATGTGCGCCACTCCTAATTCTTGATTTTCCACTCACAAAATGTCAACCGGTCCCTATGAAAATTCTATTAACTAGAAGAATACAGGATCACGAGAAGTAGATCTTGCTGCAATGGAATGTGAACGTTTACTGAACTCAGAATCTCCTTTAGCACATTTTCACCTCCTATGAGCTCTCTTCCCCATTTTTGTTAGAGAATTTTTTGGAGGTTCCAGCTATCATCCCTTGTTGATCTCCTACCGATTTGTTTTCTAAAAGTTGACCTCACTCTTCAATTCAGTGAGCGTAGAAGACACCTCTATAATCTCATCCACATTGCGGTGTGCTCCAAAATACATTTTCATGAATTTCTTTGCCGCGGTTTCTGTCCCAACTTCAAAGAAAACCCTTCAAATAGAGAGTCCCGTACAAAACGGGCTTTACTATTGTATCGTTTTTCACTTTTCTTAATCTTAATTTCAAATTTTATTTACAATTGGTTACTTCTCGTCCGACAGAGAAGATCCTTATAAAAACATTCAGGGAAGTATAGGAATCAAGAATTACCATACAATTAGCCAGCCATCCACAAAACCACCGCAGTTCATGTCTTCGATTCTAAGTCGCACCCGCGATCTCACGGTGACTACGTGGCTGCGCTCAAGCGTGGCCTAAAGGTCTTCAACAAGTGAACCAGAAAGGAAAGGTCAGCTTCAAGGAAAAAACAGTAATGCCGATCGATATTGCCCCCCCCCCCCTGATCTATACTTCATACCCTCAGAAAACCCTTCCATAGCCCATCATGTTCGAGTGATTTCCGCCCTTCGAAAGCATCTTCCTGTTTTCTGCTGTGCTCCGGATACTTTTCAGATTTTCCGCTTATCTCCGATCAACTTAGGGCTTAGCGCTTCATTAAGAGATTTCTGTAGAGACCAGTGACGGGCGGCCTACTGAGGGCGCCAACAACGAAGCCTCTCTCTCGCTTAGCCTTCGGAGACGCGGTTGGCAGCTGAAATTTTGGATTTTCACCAATTCAAATGGGAATCCAGTCTTGGTGATAGATTTTCTAGCGCTATGGGAACTCCCTGCTGAGAGCCGAAAACTCCAAAAACTCTCGGTTTGCAATTCACCTGTATCACCTGTCGTGCTGTTGATCATCGACTTGCTCGAGCGGCCGCCGGCAGCTTCTCCATTCGTCCCTGTCGTGTACCAGAGTGCTCCAATGGATCTTCCTTGCTCGAGCGATACGAAGAGCGTCATACCGGTTGTTTGGGGTGTTCACGAAGAAGCTTTCACCGCGTTGATGGGCGTCCTGGTGTTCTCTTGGCATCCCGCAGAATTTATTCGGCGAGCGCTCTTTTCCAGTGGGTGTCTACGAAGCACACTGCGTACCCAGCCCACCTGATTTTTTTTACAATTTGGGCAATGCGACAGCGTTTCTGATCTTCGAGCGTCGACGAAATAGTGAACTCCGTAGGCCTTCTCTCACTTGCGTAAATCGTGTTAATCTAAGCGTATGCAAGGGCATGAAGAACAGTGGAGTCGAATAGGTGGGCACGGAGTCGGACGTTCTTTGTCTTCTTCACGACTTCTTCGACGCTCTTGAAAGCTCCCCAAGCCGCTCTTTTCCTTCTGCTCAACGCGCTAGGACGTTAGCCATATTGACTTCGCGGCCTAAATACACGTAGCTGGAGTATTCGGAGATGTAGGTTCCGTTTTTTTTTCCGTTGAGCGAGAATGGGGCATCAGAAACTTGTCCATTCCTTATGAACATCGTCTTCATAAGATTCGCCTGCAGTTCAACGTTCCCATATACATGTTCGAAGTCGGCCAGCATTCGCTCTGCATGGTTGATGCTCGGTGTCATGAGCGCGATGTCATTAGCGAAGCGAAGATGGTGCAGCTGCCGGCCGTTAACCTTCACTCCTGTGTTATCCCATTCTAGTTTGCATATGACGTTTTTGAAGGTGGCACTAGATCTTCGGTGATATGGTGCCCCCATGCCAAACGCCTCTCTTCACGTCGATGACGCCGTCGTTGTATAGGGGCGAAATCTTGGTCCTGAATCCACTGTACAGCTCTCGAAGGGCTCTGATGTGCTGAGTACGAACACCCTGAATGAGCAGGGCGTCGATGACCGCTTTAGTTTCGAAGTCGAATGCCTTCTTCAGGTCGAAGAACGTAAGGCACAGCGGCAGCTTGTACTCTCGCGACACTTCGATGAGCTTCGTAGTGGTGTGTAGGTGGCCGATCGTGCTGAATCCTCTCCAAAATCCTGCTTGTGTGCATGGCTGTCCTTCGTCAGGCGTTCTGCTGATCCTATTCAAGATGACTCGAGTGAACAGCTTGTAGACTACGGACAGCAGGCAGATCAGGCGATAGTCGCCAATGTCGTGCACGTCTCCCTTCTTGTACAGCAAGACGGTCTTGCTGGTCTTCCACTGAGATGGAACCTTGCACTCCGACAGGTAGCGTGTGAAGAGCCGCGCCAAAGTGTTGATGAGCGTTGGCTTGAGATTCTTCAGGTGTTCGGGTCTGAGCCTGTCAGGACCGGGTGCTATACGTTTCTTCACCGACGAGATGGCGTGTCGGATCTCGGAAGGGAGAACAGAGGGACGACGTATCCAACCTGCAGAAGATGGCATGGGGGCAGGTGGAGGTGGCTATCGAAGAGATCGTAGGTAGAAGTCGTGGTTCTCCATGGTCCTTCTGGAAGAGGTGACGGTTCCGTCAGGACGCCGGAGAACGGTCATCTTGGTCTTCAAGTTGGCGAAGTTCCGGCGGGCATTGCGGATGCTCAAACCTGCCTCTGCAGCTTCAGCCAACACTTCCGCCCTTCTCTCCTTAAGATCCTCCTTTATCGCCGCTTCGCATAGCTTCGCAAGCTCGGACGTCAGCTGGTAGTTGCCTGACGCTCGTGCTGCTCCATGCTGGCGTATCAGCTCGAGAGTCTCCGGAGGCAGACGTCTCTTGGTGGTCTTCAAGCTCTAGGCTCTCTTAGCACTATCGAGGAGATGGTGCACGTAATCCTCGTCGATGTTGTCCATGACGGTGTCTTCCCAAAGGCCGTGGTCCGATCCAGTGTTGAACTTGTGGACAACAGAAACGTCGGTCAGGCAACACTAGCGGTTGAAGATAATTTGGTCGATCTCGTTGTGGAACTGGCCATTGGGAGATTCCCAGGTCCATCGTAGGGAGGGAGGCTTCTGGAACTGTGAGTTCCATGGATGGTCTTGGTCGACGATAAACTCAGACAGCCTTTCACCTTGCTCGTTCCACTCCAAACCGTGGGTTTCGATGTGAAGTTCTTCCGGCGACTTTCGGGGCCCGATCTTGGCGTTGAAGTCGCCGACAATCACCTTGTAGAAGGTTTGATCTTCCTTATAGAACTTCTCCAGCTTCACGTAGAAGTTTCGACCCCATTGCCGTCGTAGTCGGATGTTGGGGCATACGCGACGAATACAGTCAAAGCTGGCACGGAGCCACATCGCTTCAGTCGCAGACGTCCCATTCGGCTTGTCAGAGACTCGTACGAGTAGATGTTCATGGCCAAGTGCGTGTTGACGAGGACACTGACGCGGCCTGCTCCCCTGCTGTCGCATGTTCCAAGGAACAGTTCTTCTCCGGAGTGGTAGGTGGCGTGGTGGGGGGGGGGGGGGGGTGTCTTCTCGTCTCGGTCAGTCAAATGACGTCGTACTTAATCATCCTGGCTTGCATCATCAGGTCCTCGACGGATGCTTCCGCTGCATGCGTGGGGGGGCGTTGAAAGTACAGATCGTCATCCTAGTCCTGCTCAATTTATGCAGGCTAGTTAGGCCCTGAGATTTTAGTGGCCTCTCCATACTGGAGTACACACTCTGTCGGGCTCTGTCGTGCGGGCGAAGAACACCGGGCAGCCGGCCAGACTGCCCGAAGGGACGGGGCGAGACTTTTGAGGCGGCCTCGAGTCGCCCTACATGTACTCCCGTCTTCCGAGTGCAAGCTTTTGGCCGGGCCGACACAGTTACAATCCGCACAGTCACGGACACATCCGCGCACACTGTGCATGAACATGCCGCTCCCACGCACAAGGAACGCGTCGACCCGGCACAGCGGGAGCAATAAGCCCATCCCCTGCATCCCACCTGTGTCTTTGGGCAGTACACGGTCGCATTTGGTTCGCGTTTCATTCCCCTATCCACCACCCGGGGACGCGCCACGTGGCCCTGCGACAAGCGGTCCAAGATCCCTCTTAACAAGAGAGCCCGAAGGCTCTCTAACGAGGGAGATTCGTGGGGTTTGCACTTATTGTACACGGATTCCTGTAGTCTAGGAATGATAACTCCTCTTGTGCGCTCAAGGGAAGATCTCCCGTTTCAGATTCTCTATAAAGAGCGGGGTGTTGAGGGAACCGTCAGTACAACTGCGTTGAGTCACATCGCGGGGATCTCTGCCTTCACGTTGAGGACGTCGTCGCGTTACAGTGGCGATATCTTGGTTGTGAATCCACTGTATAGCACTTGATGTACTGATGTATGTACTTAGCAGGGACCCTTTTTTTGACCAAGATCTAGGGTTGCTTCAGTCTCAACGCTGCCGTCGTCTTCTCCTTGCCGATGAACCTAAGGAAATTACTCGTCGAGAATTCTGATGCGCATTGCCGCTGTAAAATTGACGTTGGCATGAGAGGACAAAGAGAAAATCCAGCGTCAGATCTACTCGTCTTTAAGCGCCCCAGTCCGCTGGCCACCTCCTGTTTGAGATTAACAATTTTTACGCTTTTCTCCGCTTTTCCGCAATAAGTCTGAAACTCACATACAGCACGAAACTGTTCTATTCATATTCGAGTTGGCTGAGCATTTTTTCCTGGGCTTTCTAGATCTTAAACGAGGTCTATTTGTAGTGCAAACTGTTTGGTCAGCGTGCCCGTTTAGAATTACACTGCTTGAGCTTATAACAGTTGTGATGCTGTTGCGCAGCCTCCGTTGAAGTTTTGAAGACCACCTCCATTCCTGGGGGTGCCTTGGAGGGGGTGTTCACCATAGCTTGTCATGACGCTCACACCTGGTGTAGAGCTAAGCGCAAGGTCTTGAAGCACGCTCATCTCTCCTTTTTGACCGCACAATCGCTCCGGCTTCGAACCACGTGGGACAGGAGAAGGAACTCTAAGAGGTTGCCAATCTTAATTTCTCGAGTGCCCTAGCTGTGCCACATCCGGGAACATCTCGGATCTGCTTTCCTTGCATTCTCCTCCGCTTTGGAAAAGGAGCGTTGAACCCAGATACAGCATCGTTTGTTTGTTTGTTTGTGTTCTTTCCTAGCAGCGCTGGTTCATAGTGGGAAGCCTGCGGAGGCAGGGCAGTGGTGTGGGGTGAAAGCACTGCGCGATATTAACAAACGCCTGTCGTCAGAATGGTTTTGGGCGAAAATGAACTAGCCATGAGAAATGGCTCTTTGCCGATTGTCCTCATTCCAACGCAAATTTTCAAAAATACCTTTGAGTTTTTGCTAAATCTCTGAGAACCGCCAAGCATAGGGCTCACACCGAGGCCAACTCCCACTCTCAGAACCGACTGTGTGCAGAAAGGGTAAAATCTCGACCGTCTCCTATCTGAGCCATATTACATCGCCGAAAAGCTATTGGCGCGGCGAAAATCGCTAACCAAATCATTTTATCATTAATTCGGAGCTTTTCTCAGCTAAATCAACGTAGGTAAATGATTGCAGGGGAGAAGGTGGTTAGTGAGAAAGGACGTACTGAAAGTGAGCATTGCGAGCAATAAGATTAAATATGCGTTGAGATCAAAATCAACCAAATGAAGTAGTGCCAAAGTGTCACTGGGATATTCACTATAAGTTGTGATATCATAGTGACGCCATTCAGATCATTTAAGAGAAATCGAGAATTCCTGACTTCGCTGAAATGGCTGGTGGAGTGACCGAGGAAGGCGTCGGTGCCAGTTTGGGAGAGGACGTAAAACAATTAGGGGCCCTCCAGACGAAAATGCTATATAACTAGGTCATAGGTTGTCGAGCTGAATGGAAATGAAATGAAAGAAGACAGCGTCTGCAGGATAGGCCTTGAGTTGAAGTGTCAGGAAAGCGGCCTAGAGGACGCCCGAAGCAGCGTTGGTCCGATGCGTTACACATGGACATGAAAGTAACTGGCGTCCACCCTGATGAAGCGCAGGATCGAGAAAGGTGGCGTCACGACACCAGAAGAGCGGACCCCGCTACGAAGCGGGACAAACGCTGAAGATGAAGAAGAAGATATGTGGGTTGTCCAGCTGAACACAGCTTTGAAGCTCTGAGTGCGCACTAAAGAGGGGATTCGAATGGTGTTAGTTGGAATCCACAGAGACAAATTTAATGAAGATGCGACACTTTGCGAGGATTTACCCGTCGCAGAGTGCCTTTCCTTCAAAGAATTTGAGCGGTATTGTATGTTCATGCTGTATCCGTGCACCGTATTGCCATGGTTCCCAAAGCCACTCAGGTGTTGAGCAATGGTGGTGTGACTGCACCCGAGTCCCCCCTTCCAGTTCACGGGTGCAACGCCGGACATCCTCCTGAATCAGCTCCTGAAGGCGCTCTTCATTCAATGCGACTGACCTTCCAGACCGTGGTTGGTCTTCCAAGCAGAAGAAGGCCGTTCTTGAACTTCAGGAACCATACTTTCGCTGTGTCGCAGGAGACAGTATGAGGACCCATCGTTCCACACATGTTCTCCACCGCGGCTCCTGCACTGCTCTGCTTTTTGGAGACGTAAAGCAGAAGCAGTCGAACCTGCTTGCAGTCGAAAACGATCTTCTCTGCTATAGTCGTAACGGAATATGACGATAATAGTGGTAAAATGTAGGTCAGCCTATATGTGTGTTAATGTGTGTTATTGGGAAAAGGTTCCAGAACACTTCTCGAAAATTTGGCGAAACTCCAAAGTGAGTGGAAACTTTCCTTATAACGTAATAGTTTAGGTAGAATAGAGGGCAAAAGGCGGTGTTAGTCAATTCCTTTTCTGGGTGCGCCCCGCACACTACTTCTACGAGATGTCGTGGAGGTTTGGGACTTTGAATGTAAGTTTAGTATTTGCTGTCTTGTGGGGCTAGCCAATGGGCAAGTAAGACTATTATTTTTACCAAATAAGTCCGGTATATAGTTGTGCTTTCGAAATCTTTTCGAATATTCGAATGGTTTCGGATGCCTAGAAATTTCGAGTATTCGATAAATTTGACTACAATAGGTTCGCCTAAAGGGTAGTGGCGATACGAGCCTGTCTTGGTTTTTTCCTTTCATTTTTATTTTTGGTTGGACTAGGCGTGAAATCGAAACAACAACCTTGACTCGTGTGCACCAGTAGTTCGCGCCTCGTCCGACTGCGCTAGTAGGTGTTCGTAGCAGTATCACCCCTGTATAGCTGATAGTCTTCTTAGCTCAAGCCTTACGTGACGCATGAAAATCTCCTCCTAAAAAGCTTTCTTTTGATGGTGTGCTTTATACACGTGGATTTGAGCTTAATAAACTGGTCAAGTCCTCATGGATTAGTATAGGAAATAATTGTTTTTCGGTTTTTTGGAGTTTCTCAACTTTTTAGCGCTTGCCAACAGTGTCTCCATTCGCTTCTGTCGCATGCCAAAGTGAATCAGTGAATCCTCCTTGCTCGAGCGATATGAACAGCGTCTTATCGTTCGCTCACGGCTTTCAGGAAAAAAACTCCAACCAGTGCGTTAGTAGGCGCTTTGCTGTTCTTTTGGCATCTCACGGTGCCCAGTTTGTGACGGGCTCTTCTCCAACGGGTATCTGCGAGATTCATTGCGTGGCCGGCCCACCTAATTTTCAATCGCACACTCGATTCCACGCAGCGCGAGGCTGACCACGGGTTTTTCTTCCTTTCGCACGGGCCAAGGTCTCTGGCGCTAACAGTGAAGTCGAATAGGTGGGTACGGAGCCGGACTTTCTTCGTCGATTTCTTCTTAAAATGCGAAACTCCTGATTTGCTCATTTCTCCTCGTTTCTTGTCGTGCTTCTCGTTTCTTGTCGTGCTTAAGGCGTACTGCAGTTTGAACACCTCCAGTCAGGAGGTTGACCACCGTGCAGAAAGGTAGGAATTTGGCTTCTGGAGCTGTCAAACGATCGTCGTTTGATGAGAAATCAACGAAGGATGTCAACGTCAGACGAAAAACTCGTGTTTGCTGCGTCACCAATGAATTAGCGTCAAAGAGGCACAATTTATTAGGGTTTGGAATGTAGACGCATCAGGTGTTCAGCGCATCATCACTAGTTTTGCTCTAGTTGTTTCAGCTACGCAGACAAGGGTCAGCAGGAAGAGCACCGGAATCCGAACAGGCCCCATTCTCTCTCTCGCGGGTTATGAATCAAAAGCAGCTCTCGTTTCCGAGGTCCGAACTTGATGTCTCCTATGTTCCCAAAAAACCTCAAAAGTACTCCGCGGCTAGCCTGTTGTAGCTCCTCTCTCAATATAGAAATGCTAGGTGTCATTAACGTTGCCGCTCTCGGAATTTGCCTTTGGAGCCTCTGAATTGTGACTTAGTCGTCCGCATTCTACTGCCCTTGCTACCCTAATTGGTGTCTTCAATTTATTACCCATTGCTACGGACCTCTTCACCTTACTACGATAAAGGCATAACTCCAAGACGTCGTCCGGGAGCAAAAGCCGAAGATCGAATGCCGATTCGTTATCGGATTTATGGCAAACCTTGGTGCTAGGAATTTCGAATCTTCCTGAGTCTCCTGATAAAAGAGCATCTGTAAGGGTTTCATGTGTCAGGCATCTTCTTAACTAGTTAAATATTGAGTGTTTTCCCACCGCAGTTTATTGGATGGGCAAACCCGACCAGAACAGGCCGCGACTTATTGAAGTAGTGCTCCCTGCATCTAAATTCCAAAAGGAAAGGCGGGCTCCCCGTCTGCGGTTCTTCCCTATGTGCAAGGATATCTACCTACGCCCTTCCTTATTAAAGGAGGAGAGGGATCACAGGCGTGGAGAACGTGTTGCCAGGATGGGTCAGACTAACGTTTCCAGTAACGCTGTTCCGACGGGGGTGGAATCGCAGTCTGGAGCCTATCAACTTGACCTTACCCAGGATACACCACATTCGGAGCTCAACAGCTCCATGGGAAACTGATGGGTTCCTCCAGGTCTGAGCGTATCCCGATCTTGTGTCTCCTTTCCAATATCAGGTCAGTGGTCAAAAACTGAAATTTTTTGGCCTACAGTCTTTGTCAAAATAACTATGATATTGTAGTCTTAATTGAGACTTGGTTGACACCTATTAATGATTTAAGTTTCTCCTAGGTATGGCAATGAGCAAATATGTTGGTGTTAGTTGCGATAGAATCGGGAAAAAGGTGGTGGGGTAATGTTGCTCGTAAAGAGTTCCTTCTCTTACGAGGTAGTTTTCTGTGAATCTGTTAATGAGGCATATGAAATTCTAATCTGTGATATCGAAATAGATATCCAACCTTGTCATTTCATTGCGCTTTAAAGAGCTCCGAACTGTAAGACAAGTTTGTCCGTAAACCTTGTTAAAGCCATAAGCGACTTTTGCATTTTTAGTGGCCCATGTATTCTTTTAGGAGACTTCAACCTCCCTGACCTAACTTAGGCTAACTCTGGAGTGACCTCTACATCGGTTCAAGACCTCTTCGATATTCACGGCCTCCATCAAGCAGTACATGTACCTACTAGGAGAAACTCATAGCTAGATCTCTTACTATGTAATTCCCCAAAATTGGTTCAAAATGTAACGGTTGGTCCCCCACTGGGAAATAGTGACCATGCTACGATTACTTTTAAAATTACATATAGCACAGAGCAAAGGGCCACCAGCTCGAAATGGATAAGGGATTTCAAAAAGGCTGATTATATCAAGTTTAGAGAACATCTAGGTGACATTGACTGGGTGGGCACTTTTAGCGATTAAAGTAATGTCGAAGAAATGTATGAAACACTGCTTTTTATCCTACACTACGTCATGTGCCAATGAGATTAGTCGAACCAAATTGCTAGGTCGTTCCAGATTACCTTGCCAGGATGAAGCGTCGTCAAACTACTTTATGGAACAATGCTACTCATTCCGCTCTGAATGAAGACTGGGCTAAGCATATATCCTTCAGCTAAAACTTAGACAAAGCCTTTTACGGTACAATCTTTATATTGAAAAGAAATCTATTTTCCCAAGGGACAAGTCAGCTTTCTAGAGATATATCGCCTCCCGTACAGAAAGGGATAACTTTATTCCAAATCTTAGAAATGAAGAGGGCGCCTCCATTTCCTCAGCTTGTAATAAAGCTAATCTTCTTGCAAAGGAGTTTCAGAAGGTATATAACCAATCCGCTTGCAGTAGTGCCTCGTTTTTCGCCTCCCTAGACGATACACTACCTAGTTTCTCTCAAATGAGGCCCACACTGTGGTTCCGTAAGGAGGAGATTTTCGACGTATTAATCAAATGGCCAAAGTCTTTTTCAACGGCCCCGGATCTTCTGCTATTAACGTTTATCAAACAAGATGCGAATTGCATTGCTTATCCTATGGAATTAATTTTCAGTTCAAGCTATATGAGTGCTGAGGTTCCTACGAGGTGGAAGCACGCCTTTATTACACCAATTCGCAAAAAGCCACCATTCAATCATCCGGGTAATTACCGACCTGTCAGTATAACCTCTGTGTTCGGTAGGGCTTTCGAAAAGATTGTTAAGAAACACATGCTGGATTATATTGAGGAGTATAACCCAGTTTGGTTTTTTGAAGCAACATTCGGTGGAAGCAGCTGTTCTTTCTGCTCTAAATGAGCGAACTGAATCCATAGACCGAAGAAAACGCACCGACATTGTGTTCTTCGACTTTCCTAAAGCTTTCGACAACGTCAATGCGGAAAAATTATTGCATAAGATGGGAAGGGTAGGTATACATCCTATGATTTTAGACTGGAGAAAGAGTTTTCTTGCGGGCAGGACCTATCAAGTCAGAGTAGGAGGAAAGTATTCATCGGTTTATTCCGCCTCCAGTGGAGTTCCACAGGATGGAGTTTTCTCACCACTACTTTTTCTTTTATATACGTTTGAGATTCCTGATTCTGTTCAAAGGTTTAGAGTTTCTTGTAAAATGTACGCGGTCGATCTACAAAGAAGTTGAGAACCAAGAAGACTCCTGTGATGTCCAAGCAGCTATAAATTTTGTTGAGAAATGGGCAAATATGTACCTGGGAACTATCTCTTTCTGCTGAAAAATCGCATTGTCTTGTGGTACAGTCAAAATCTAAAAGTCACCTTCCAACCTACACGCTGGGTCAGTTTTAAAACAACTTTCTAGTGCACGAGATTTAGGGTTCCATTTCTCCAAGGACCTATGCTTTGATCAGCATTATAAAGCACTTGTAAAGAAGGCTAACTCAGAATTACAATTTGTTTAAGGTATTGGAAACTAAAGACCAACCTTCTCTCATGTGAGCCTACAAATCTTATATGAGGCCCATTGTAAAATGTGGTGTTTCAGTCTTCAGTCCCTGTCAAAAGAAGGACATAAAACTCCTTGAAAGTGTTCAGAATAACTTTACCCGTAAGCTTTTTCTGAAATGTCGTGGTCTGAGTTATGAAAATATTCCGAGTGGGTCTGACAGGGCTAAGATGCTTGGTCTGCCTAGCCTTAAGACTAGACGAAAAAGAGCAGATTTAAGTTCAAAGTTCTGACAGGAAGACTTTCCATTGACCCAGTCGTGTTTTTTCGTGCTCCTTTGACAACTACATAACAGAAGAGGGCACCTCAGACTCTACCTGCAAATCCCAATTTCGAAAGTGAGGTCACGTTTCCTCATTTATAGGAGCATCAGGGAGCTCAACACCCTACCTTCTGAGAATGAGAACATAGTTAACATGTCTCTATCTTCTTTCAAACATCTAACTACACTAGGGATTCGTTAGGCTTGTTTCGTTTTTTTTTTTCGTTTTTCAGTCACCCTGCCCGTTATATCTAATTTTAACGTATTATTGTTACCTTACCGCATGTGATGTTGTTATGTCGCCGCATGTGATTTTGATCCGCGCTTTGTAATAAAATAAAAGATAATAAACTGGCAAATTTAATTTTGCGGTAAATCGCTAGTCGACCAGCTTAAAAAAAGGCCTAGAATCCATTGAACCTTACACATCGCGTTATCGACACTGAAGCTAAACTGAAGGATCATCAATTGACTGATCTTCACCTTCTTGTCTCCGAATATTGGCATCGATTCTTTTAATTCTTTGAAAATTTCTTTCTAAGTTTAATTTGTTCCTAAACCTATAGCTCCAAGAAGCTATGTGGATTCTATTATTTGGTTTTTTTTTCGAAGCGGGCAGGTCCGCCTAGACCATCCAAGCCTTCCATCCCTTCGGGGGTAGGTGAATTGGTATAAGACTTCTCTGGTAAGGACAAAGCGCTGACTTGTTCATCGACTCGCCATCGTAAGTCATTGTATGGTCCGATACGCATTCAACTCGCCTCCACGTTATAGAAGTAGAATGCGTGGCGCATCCCAAAAAGGATTGATTGAGTAACGCCATCCTTTACACTTTTTTATTTTGTTTGGTATCGGATGTTCGATTCGGGTAAGATACCTGGTTTGTGATCAGAATCAGTTATATGAATCATGCCACACACGGTCTCGTAAACATTACCCTTATATAAATCATTTTAAGATCCGGACTTTTCAAAAATGTCATCTTCCGCATAATTATTTACTCGGAGAAAATGACGGATCCGAACTGTCCTAATCGGCGTCGCATCAATGTGTAGTAGGAACGGACATCGGCCAAAAAGCCCAGAAGATGCCTGATGCAACGATGGCTTGATTCGTTGCGCTTGGACTGTACCATTAGAGATAGGTGATGTCCACCCAATCAAGCATTTGGCCGGGAGAGTTAACATCACCACATCAGAAGAAAAGTCTCCGCAACCAAGCGGGACAGACGCTAATAAAAATGATGATAGCTAGCAATCTAGTGAACGTTACGTTACGATACAGTAGGTCAGACGCTATTTTATTTGCTAAAACTTGAAGATCTTAATTTCCCACAATTTTTATAAACGTTGTAAAGCTTCAGTGTAGTTAAGGGGCTAAAAAATGTTGTGTTCATTCAAAGAGTTAAAAAAATTCAAAACATCCTGCATACAAGCCTATGGCCTATGCTATACTTCGGCGACGCGTCGCCGGCGCTACGACCCGTCACCGACAGCCCGTCACCGATGTCGGCGACGCCAACGTCGCCACAGACGTCGCCGACGTAGTCGACGCGTCTGTGGCAATGTAGGCGAGAGATTCTGTATCGACGTCGGCTACGTCGTCGACAGGAGAGCATCGGAGCGCATTTTTAGCTTCGCAGCGCGTTTTCAATGTCATCATTTGGTAAACAGACTGCAGATAGAAACGCTAGGTGATCACGTCGGCCTCGAATTTGCTCACATTGAGTGCCTTTCTTAATATGTTTCGAGACTGTAGAATTGATTGTAGACAAAGCATAATAATAATAGAAGTGCGGAGCAGTGTTGAGCATTTAACGATTATTGACTTACCGATTTAACGATTTTACCAGCATTTTCGTAAATTTCTTTATTGAAGTTTAGCAAAGGCTTTTTCGTTAAATCCCATTGAAATTAAATTTACGCGGAATTTTCGAAACTCACACTAAAATTTGTCTTATGAATATGAATATGATATGAATTGTATTTCGGAATTAATATGAATTGTATTTTTTAAATTAATATGAATTGTGTTTCGTAGAGGCTGGCAGTATCATTGCAGAAAACGAGGAAACACTACTGATTTTCTTCTCCATTTTATTTTGTGTTTTTGGCTCTGCAAGAAAGCGAAAAGGTCTAGAAAACGCGAATAGATCGGGGGAGAAGGACAGAAAAGCGAAGAAAGGTGACAAAGTGAAGGGAATGTAAGGTTTAGGCCCCCACTCCCTCCACAAACACTCCAGTGTTCTAGCGAATGGCACTATTGGTGTACGCAAGACGGTCGTCTTTTGCACTTCTCGATTTTGTAACTCGAAGTCCAGTGGGGTTGATGGAAGTGCCGAGAACGAAGAACCAACCCACAATCCAAACACTCCATCGGAGCGCATTTTCTGCCACCCTTGGATGACGTTGGCCGCGGAAGTATAACACCCCTGCGGAGCTCTTGGCGACGCTGTGTTGTGCGGGCTGCTATGCAGGGCGTAGCAGCCCCCTCAACACAGCGTCGGCGACGTCGGCGACGCGTCGCCGAAGTATAACATAGGCCTATGAGTATGAGAACAACTTCGTCATCACTTTTGCATGCTATGACAAGGTTCCGTTACATTACAGAACCGGAAAAGCTACGAATTGCGAAAATGAATTATAAAATGAATTATAATACATCTAATAAACTATTGAGCTGTCTCTACTTCTCTTTTTTGATCTGCTACCTACGTATTTGAATCAAGCGTCAAAAGTCATAAATATTCTGCGCTCGATCGTGTTTCAGGAATCATGCTATTCTCAACGGCCATTTACTTCTTCGAGCGAGACGAGCCGAACTCCAAGTTCTACTCAATTCCAGCAGCATGCTGGTGGTGTAAGTTTTATGATCCAAGCTTTCTTCTATATTTTCCCACGTAAACGGGTTTCTTTATTTCCTGAGTCTCTCCATTGCTCATGTAACTAATCTCATAGAAGAATTAGACGGAGCCGAAAATGCCGTTATATGTAGTTCACAGCTCAACGCGCTAGATCTTTTTTCGTTTAGGTGTCATAACAATGACTACTGTCGGCTATGGAGATCTTGTGCCAATCACAGCGGGTACGTTCAAGTTATGTTCAAAATATTCATGCTCAAAAGCCTAGAACGGCCTGCTATGGCGACATAATGATGAACGCTGTCTGACCGTTGATAGGGTTAAGCGGTAGAGGTTGACGCTAGGCGCATTCTGCTGTGCTCTCACCCTGTGCTCCTGACGATAGGGTTTTGCCACTTTGAAGTCTTTCCAATGTGGAGTGGCTCGCCACTTCACCAGCGTTTGCTGCTCTCATTCATCTGCAGTGTCTCTTAGTCTTCGCCACCTGCTAGAGGAGGCATAAATTTTTCGGCCATCTGCAAGACCGCCCTTTTGAAAAAAGACAGTTTATTTTCAGGTGGAAAAGTGGTGGCGGCTATGGCGTCGGTCTGTGGTATCATTGTGTTGGCGTTCCCGATTTCGATGATTATCGACAAATTTGCCGAGTCTACCGGCTGCTGGAATGGTGACGACGATCGTGACCCGCCGAAAAGGTCGAAGTCGAAGCGAGCGTTCTTCTGACCAGCGCAGAGCAATTCTGAGTCCCAGTACTCATACGAACTTATTCGGCCTCTCGAGTGGTCAGATATGTCCCGGAGACGCATACGATCTTCAGACGATGGGTTTCAGTGCTCAATTGAACTTGTTGGCGCCTACAGGCCGACCGGCCGAGTTATGAGCACGACGGTATTGAAGAGATGGGTATTTATAATGATCATCGTAGCCGACAGAAGCTGCTGCTTCTTCTCCTTTAACGTATCTGAGGCTTCAAAGCGGTGTAGCCTCGATACGTATTGTCAGCTCAAACGCGGTAGCATATATTTTCTCCGTTCGTCGGTTGTAGGAGCTCCAGAAGAGAGCAGATTTCTGGAACTCCACTCTCACTACCAACTTTGCCGACTACCGAACCTGCTCCTGACATTGTATTTAGTGTACCTGTGAAGAATGGTGTACATATTTGTCATTTGTCATTGATGCATTGTGTATGTACGAGCTTGTGTCACGTCTGACTCTATCTGTCGGAAACGCCGTTCGTTAATGGTGCCGATCTCCAACCCATAAGATGGCTGACCAAGGACAAGTTTGCCATTGAGCTCATCAGGGCTCAGTGCTTAACGATGAATGAACTTCGCACCTGATCTCCGTGTAATACTACAGATGACTCATATATTTGACTGTTCTCTTTCTTTGGTGCTGAGAATTTATGCTTCGGTAAAGAATTCAATCAGATGTTCTGTTTGTCAACCGTCTTCGCTGTCAAGTCATGCCTCGTTCGCTCTATGGCGCGGACTGCGGTGACTGAGAAGATTACGGGAAGCAGCTAAGAATTCCAGAAAAGAGAAAGCGATTCAGTAACATTCCTTTGGCAGTCCTGCCTATACAGAGGAACTAGCAAGTCTGCTTATCCGTCCACGTGAAAGTAATGGCCGCTGGCCAGGTTTCACAGTGAACAAATATGGGGAATCATCCAACCGACCGGTGTCAGAGGACACGAATAAGACGAGCGTTAGAGTGGCTCCAAGGATGAGACAATATCGATTAACTGATCGATATCGACCTCTGCGTGGAGCGGAGACGACATTGACGCGATCAAGGTACAGTACCGGACGCGTCTTTTGAATAGACGCCGAAAAAACCGCACTTTTGCGGTTTTTGCGTCTTTTTGCTATAACTCGCCCAAAGGTCATCCATTTGAGAAACTAAGAGCGCGGCCGCTCCGTCCGGCGCGGCCGCTCCGTCTGGCGCGGCCGCTCCGTCTGGCGCGGCCGCTTCGATGAGAAACTGTCAAAAATCGATGTTTTCAAAATTGGTCGAAATTGATACCGTTCGATAGGGCTTTTCGAGCTGAACAGAATGGTTCCCTTGCTGAGACTCGAAAGCTCGAACATGGGCGAGCAAGGGCGGAAGAAGCTTCACCGCTAAAATGGCAGATGGGGCTAAGGCAGTTTAGGCAGCTGGAGAGTTATGAGCAGATCTTCGTAAAGTGCCTTCGCTGTTTTGCTCGTCTGTGAGCTTGCATGCCGTTAGCTTTCCTCGTGTACCCGCAGCGGTCGACCGAAATATGAAAAAGTCGTGTCACACATGCCCAACCTGCATTTTCGCACCGCGGTAACCTTGCCAATTCGTAAGATAATTTGCCGTGCTTTGGTGCTTTACTAGGCCATATTACTGCCTACGGAATTCACATGTTCCACCCAGAAAGATTTGAAGCTGACAGAGTTATCGCGCTCCGAACACGCCCGCGCATGTAATTTAGCACAATAACGGTCGATGTTCTCCTCGCTCTTACTCGCCCAGATTACAGTTCTGCCTGCTCTTAATAACACCATTCAATTCAGCATGAGAAGCTCTATCGAACGGTATCAAGCATGGCACAATTTGAAGATATCGACTTTCGATGACGTCACCGTCCGCCTGCCGCTGGCCGCGGTCTCGAGCGGTCTCGTCCTCAATAGGAAACCGTCAAAAAATCGATGTTCCCGAAGTCGGTCGAAATTGATTCCATTCGATAGCGCTTTTCATGGTGAACAGAGTGGTGCCATTGCGAGTGTCGAAAACTCAATTCTGGCCGAGTAAGAGAGCAAAAAACTCTAACTGCTATCTTCTGCCGCTTGAAACTGGCAGCTGAAGCTAAGGCAGTTTACGCAGCTGAGGTGTTCTGAGCATGTAATCGTAAAACACCCTTAACAGCCTGTTCGCCCACGTGTTTTGAGGCTGTTAGCTTCCCGCGTTTTCCCGCAGCGGTCCACCGGATTCGGAAAAAATACGTCACACAAGCCTCACCTTCATATTCGCACCCCTGTAACATTGCCGCTTCTTAAGCTCTACTTTAGCGTACTACTGGGCCGTTTTACTGACTACATGACCCAGGACTTGCAGCCGAAACGATGCGAATTTGACAGAGTTACTGCGCTCTGATAAGGCCCGCGCGTGCAATCTGCGAGCGGTTGCCCCACTCGATTGATAGGTTTCATTCTATATGCATTGCTCCCGGCGCACTCCTTAGTCTCCGCCGGACAGAGCACAGCAAATTCTGAGTAGGGCGGCTGCGAATTTTTGATAAAAACTCTCCAAACGCCCACTCTACGAGCTGTCGCGCCCAATCGATTGATAGGTTCGATCCTATAAACATTGTGCACAGCGCACTCCAAAGTCTAGCCGGAACAGAGTACAGGAATTCCTGAGTAGGACGGCTGAGAATTTTTCATAAAACTCTCTAAATGCTCACTCTACAAACTGTCCCCCCTCGATTGATAGGTTCGATCCTATATGCATTGTGCACGGCGCACTCTCAGAGGACTCCTGGCATGACAAAACACATTACGCCATGCTTGGGATGCTCCGAGAACATGCAAGTCCTGGAATATAAGCTTCCCCAGTGGCAAAAAGTCTCCTCCAGACATCTTTGACCACCCACTGCGAAAATGCGGTGGTTTGGCGAATTTGTATACATGGTTGCGTAGACCTCGAAGAGACGAATCGAACAAAACACCTCAAATTAGAGGAATTGTGGGCATGTAACGGTTTTCGACGCCTTGCGGCCGACAACTCGTCCGCGGCAGTCCTTCTCAATGGAGCGCAAGTTTTCAATTTTGACCATTTTTGATCTTTCATATGAATTGTATATACCAAACGATAGAGCTCAATCTCCTGAGCTCAAATATGCTCTTAGTTTCTCAAATGGATGACCTTTGGGCGAGTTATAGCAAAAAGACGCAAAAACCGCAAAAGTGCGGTTTTTTCGGCGTCTATTCAAAAGACGCGTTCGGTACTGTATCCGTTGGATGGAATAAGAACGTTGACCGAACGATTGATACGATCGACACAACGAGTTCATTCTGGATTGTCCGTCTGAGCTGCGACAAATATCAGCCGCTTGGCTGTTGATTTCACCCTAGACGAATGGAGGTTGTGCTAAATCACAAAGAAACTCGAGAAACTCAAAGAGACACAGCTGCAGGAGGGATATTTCTTAATTATATTTTCGAATGTCCTGGCGAAAACTGACCATGGAGGTCTCTCGGGCGTATGACTGAACTGCGAAGACGAATACCACTGTCACAGTCTTCCACAACCGCCAACCTTTACATAGTAGGAAAGGATGTTCCATTTTGCAAATCCTTGAACCCAAGGAGCTAGGGACCCCCAAAGTTTACTTTGGGGATCGCATGCACACGTGCTAAACTACTTCAATCGGTCGAAATTTTAAAAATGGATATCATATTCGCAATTATCGCCCCAGATAACCTCATTAGGCAAGGTTTGAGCGAATTTTTTTCTACACCTTCTCGACCTCGGCCAATGGGCTAGGAGTGTGCCGTGTTAAATGCTAAATACGCAGTACAGTGCTGGGTGTTCAGGGGTCCCTAGCTTCTTGTGTTCAAGGACTTTGCAAAAATGGAACTTCCCTTCCTAATAATTGTAGGGTGGAGAACCTCACAGTGGTATTCGTTTTCGCAGTTCAGACATACGCCTGAGAGACTTCCCTGGTGAGTATGTCGATTGTACGATTCCTATGATCACTAAATAGAGAAATGTACTGTCGGCACCATAATGTACTGTCGGTACATCGATGATTGTTGTATTATAACGGCAACGCAATCCGACATGGATGAACTGTTTGCCATTCTCAATACACAATCTCAGTACATAAAGTTCACTCGTGAAACTCCGTCCGAAGGCTGGTTGCCCTACCTGAATACTCAAATTAGGCTATCAAATGGAGTCTTTAAATGGAGTCTTTACAGAACGGCACTAGGTGTATGCACGGGGCTTGAGGAGCAAGAGGAATCACGTATGTTAGCCTCTAATATCGCACGTCTTAACGGGTACGAACCACGACGACGAGGTGATCGAATACGACACGGAAATGTTGAACATCTGCGCGAAGACAAAATTTGTCTTCAACTGCCCTTCATCTCTGCTGACATCACGGCAGAAGTACGCCGTTGTCTATTACGAGCAAACCTGAACGACGATGTTGTCCTGGTTAACATACCGGGAAACAACATCAAACGGCTTCTTGTCCGGAATAGGTGTTACGACCGTACTTGTGTGATGAGGGATTGCGTTATCTGCCCATTTGGGAGAGATGGAGATTGCGCACAAAAAGGTGTTGTCTACCAAATCCAATGCTTAACCTGTGGCGAGCTATACATAGGTGAAACAGGAAGGGTACTTAGTGTTCGCATCAATGAACACCTAGCTGGTAAATTGAAGCGAAGCTTGTTAACCCCACTGGGTAAACATCGACAAGAAGCCCACGGCGGAAACGACTTTGACATTAAATGCACTGTGTTGCTACATGAAGATGAAATCGGTACCAGAAAGACTCTTGAGGCTTTCTGGATTCGGGAGCGTAATCCAGCAATGAACAACCGAAACGAGTGCATTTCAATAACCAGCGACTTCTTGCCCTTCATCCCGTTGTGTGAGCTCTGAGACTGCGCAGTCTATACTTATTAGTATAGATCTGCATGGTAGTCCCAGTTGCTCACTGATGGTCTTATAGCTGAGCCCCCCTCTCAGCGCTGGTGGAACAACGGTGAGTTTGGTATGCTTTAGACGGGCACTCCTTGACATTCGTGGAACTCATTGTAACTAGAGTTGTGAAGAAGTATGCCTTTGACGGAATGAGTTTCTGGATCTAAGGTTTCGAAGTACTTTCAGGCCTTTGAAAAAGACGAGTTGTGTCGAAACATCGGCGAAATAAAAGTTATACCACCATAACAAACCTGCGTGGCAGAGAAGAATCATATATATTGTTATAACCCCACTGGGTAAACATCGACAAGAAGCCCACGGCGGAAACGACTTTGACATTAAATGCACTGTGTTGCTACATGAAGATGAAATCGGTACCAGAAAGACTCTTGAGGCTTTCTGGATTCGGGAGCGTAATCCAGCAATGAACAACCGAAACGAGTGCATTTCAATAACCAGCGACTTCTTGCCCTTCATCCCGTTGTGTGAGCTCTGAGACTGCGCAGTCTATACTTATTAGTATAGATCTGCATGGTAGTCCCAGTTGCTCACTGATGGTCTTATAGCTGAGCCCCCCTCTCAGCGCTGGTGGAACAACGGTGAGTTTGGTATGCTTTAGACGGGCACTCCTTGACATTCGTGGAACTCATTGTAACTAGAGTTGTGAAGAAGTATGCCTTTGACGGAATGAGTTTCTGGATCTAAGGTTTCGAAGTACTTTCAGGCCTTTGAAAAAGACGAGTTGTGTCGAAACATCGGCGAAATAAAAGTTATACCACCATAACAAACCTGCGTGGCAGAGAAGAATCATATATATTGTTATAACCCCACTGGGTAAACATCGACAAGAAGCCCACGGCGGAAACGACTTTGACATTAAATGCACTGTGTTGCTACATGAAGATGAAATCGGTACCAGAAAGACTCTTGAGGCTTTCTGGATTCGGGAGCGTAATCCAGCAATGAACAACCGAAACGAGTGCATTTCAATAACCAGCGACTTCTTGCCCTTCATCCCGTTGTGTGAGCTCTGAGACTGCGCAGTCTATACTTATTAGTATAGATCTGCATGGTAGTCCCAGTTGCTCACTGATGGTCTTATAGCTGAGCCCCCCTCTCAGCGCTGGTGGAACAACGGTGAGTTTGGTATGCTTTAGACGGGCACTCCTTGACATTCGTGGAACTCATTGTAACTAGAGTTGTGAAGAAGTATGCCTTTGACGGAATGAGTTTCTGGATCTAAGGTTTCGAAGTACTTTCAGGCCTTTGAAAAAGACGAGTTGTGTCGAAACATCGGCGAAATAAAAGTTATACCACCATAACAAACCTGCGTGGCAGAGAAGAATCATATATATTGTTATAACCCCACTGGGTAAACATCGACAAGAAGCCCACGGCGGAAACGACTTTGACATTAAATGCACTGTGTTGCTACATGAAGATGAAATCGGTACCAGAAAGACTCTTGAGGCTTTCTGGATTCGGGAGCGTAATCCAGCAATGAACAACCGAAACGAGTGCATTTCAATAACCAGCGACTTCTTGCCCTTCATCCCGTTGTGTGAGCTCTGAGACTGCGCAGTCTATACTTATTAGTATAGATCTGCATGGTAGTCCCAGTTGCTCACTGATGGTCTTATAGCTGAGCCCCCCTCTCAGCGCTGGTGGAACAACGGTGAGTTTGGTATGCTTTAGACGGGCACTCCTTGACATTCGTGGAACTCATTGTAACTAGAGTTGTGAAGAAGTATGCCTTTGACGGAATGAGTTTCTGGATCTAAGGTTTCGAAGTACTTTCAGGCCTTTGAAAAAGACGAGTTGTGTCGAAACATCGGCGAAATAAAAGTTATACCACCATAACAAACCTGCGTGGCAGAGAAGAATCATATATCTACCACTATATAATTGAGTTAGCTCCCTGCCCTGTAGATGGTGAGGCGTATCTCACTCAGGTTGGGAACTTGGCTGAGATACGCCTCGTGGAACCACGCGCAATCTCATGGAACCCCTTGCGACGCCTCCGCGTACCTCGTGCGGGCAACGTCTGCCGTTCAACATGGGATGTTGTTACAGCAGAGGACGCGTAGCCTCCTCCTGCTTGACGCAGCGGCATCTGCGCGTGCTTCTGAGCGTCTGAATCCAGAATACGGGTCCCCTTCGTCGCGCAACAAGCATCTGGAGTCAAAAGAGGTGACACCGTCGTCGTGCGACGAGCGGCCGCATTCAGAATTCAACATGGGATACTCCTCCAGCCGAGGAAGCACAGCCTCCTCTCTATTGACACAACGGCGTCTGCTCGCGTTTCTGAGTCCCTGAATCCAGAAGGAGGGTTCCCTTCGTCGCACCGCAACCGTCTGGATTCAGAAGATCGAAAAGAAAGGAAGCAGAGGTCTCATCGTCGTCGTACGACGACCGGCCGCATGCAGAACTCAGCATTATCCCATGTTGAACGGAAAACTTTACCCGCGCCAGGTACGCCTCTGCGTACCTCGCGCGGGCAATGTTTGCCGTTCAACATGGGATGTTGTTACAGCAGAGGACGCATAGCCTCCTCCTGCTTGACAAAACGGCGTTTGCGCGCGTTTCTGAGTGCCTGAATCCAGAAGACGGGTTCCCTTCATCGCACCACAACCTTCTGGAGTCAGAAGAGGAGACACCGTCGTCCTACGACGAGGGATCCCATTCAGAATTGAGCATGAGATGCTGCTGCAGCAGAGGAAGCGCAGCCTTCCCCTGCTTGACACAACGGCGTCTGCGAGCGTTTCTGAGCGAATCCTGAATTCAAAAGACGGGTTCCTTTCGTTGCACAACAACCGTCTGGATTCAGAAGATCGAAAAGAAGGGAAACAGAGGTCTCATCGTCGTCGAACGACGACCGGCCGCATGCAGAACTCAGCATTATCCCATGTTGAACGGAAAACTTTACCCGCGCCAGGTACGCCTCTGCGTACCTCGCGCGGGCAATGTTTGCCGTTCAACATGGGATGTTGTTACAGCAGAGGACGCATAGCCTCCTCCTGCTCGACAAAACGGCGTTTGCGCGCGTTTCTGAGTGCCTGAATCCAGAAGACGGGTTCCCTTCATCGCACCACAACCTTCTGGAGTCAGAAGAGGAGACACCATCGTCCTACGACGAGGGATCCCATTCAGAATTGAGCATGAGATGCTGCTGCAGCAGAGGAAGCGCAGCCTTCCCCTGCTCGACACAACGGCGTCTGCGAGCGTTTCTGAGCGAATCCTGAATTCAAAAGACGGGTTCCTTTCGTTGCACAACAACCGTCTGGATTCAGAAGATCGAAAAGAAGGGAAACAGAGGTCTCATCGTCGTCGTACGACGACCGGCCGCATGCAGAACTCAGCATTATCCCATGTTGAACGGAAAACTTTACCCGCGCCAGGTACGCCTCTTCGTACCTCGCGCGGGCAATGTTTGCCGTTCAACATGGGATGTTGTTACAGCAGAGGACGCATAGCCTCCTCCTGCTCGACAAAACGGCGTTTGCGCGCGTTTCTGAGTGCCTGAATCCAGAAGACGGGTTCCCTTCATCGCACCACAACCTTCTGGAGTCAGAAGAGGAGACACCATCGTCCTACGACGAGGGATCCCATTCAGAATTGAGCATGAGATGCTGCTGCAGCAGAGGAAGCGCAGCCTTCCCCTGCTCGACACAACGGCGTCTGCGAGCGTTTCTGAGCGAATCCTGAATTCAAAAGACGGGTTCCTTTCGTTGCACAACAACCGTCTGGATTCAGAAGATCGAAAAGAAGGGAAACAGAGGTCTCATCGTCGTCGTACGACGACCGGCCGCATGCAGAACTCAGCATTATCCCATGTTGAACGGAAAACTTTACCCGCGCCAGGTACGCCTCTTCGTACCTCGCGCGGGCAATGTTTGCCGTTCAACATGGGATGTTGTTACAGCAGAGGACGCATAGCCTCCTCCTGCTTGACAAAACGGCGTTTGCGCGCGTTTCTGAGTGCCTGAATCCAGAAGACGGGTTCCCTTCATCGCACCACAACCTTCTGGAGTCAGAAGAGGAGACACCGTCGTCCTATGACGAGGGATCCCATTCAGAATTGAGCATGAGATGCGGCCTTCCCCTGCTTGACACAACGGCGTCTGCGAGCGTTTCTTAGCGAATCCTGAATTCAGAAGACGGGTTCCTTTCGTTGCACAACAACCGTCTGGCTTCAGAAGATCGAAAAGAAGGGAAACAGAGGTCTCATCGTCGTCGTACGACGACCGCCGCATGCAGAACTCAGCATTATCCCATGTTGAACGGAAAACTTTACTGCTGCAGCAGAGGAAGCACAACCTCGTCCTGCTTGACGCTGCGACATCTGCGCGCGCTTCTGAGCGTCTGAATCCAGAATACGGGTCCCTTTCGTCGCGCAACAAGCATCTGGAGTCAAAAGAGGTGACACCGTTGTCGTACGACGAGCGGCCGCATCCAGAATTCAACACGGGATGCTCCTCCAGCCGAGGAAGCATAGCCTCCTTTCTATTGACACAGCGGCATCTGCGCGCGTTTCTGAGCATATGGATTCAGAATACGGGTCCTCTTCGTCGCTCAACAATCGTCTAGAGCGAGAAATGCTTCACCGACGTCGTGTGACGAATGGCCGCATTCAGAATTCAGCATTATCCCACGTTGAACGAAAAATTTTACCCGCGCGAGATATGCCTTTTCGTACCTCTCACGGGCAACGTTTGCCGTTTAACATGGGATGATGCAGCAGAGGAAGCGCAGCCCTCTCCTGCTTGACTCAGCGGCGTCTGCGCGCGTTTCTGAGCGTTTGATTCTGAATACGTGTCACTGACGTCTGCCTTGAGCATGGTAGGACCACTAAGGGGTGGTGGAGAAGGGAAGTAAGGGCCCTTTAGAGTGAACCAGGTGAGCGTCCAGGAAGGAAAGGAACAACCTGAAGGAGGGACCAGGGCGGGGAAGCCAGCAAGAAGAGACCAGGAGGGGGTCAATAGAGAAAACAAGGAAGTGGGCCAGGGGTTGGACCAAGGTGGGGGGGGGGGAAGACCAGTAAAGGCAGACCAGCAATTAGATCTAGAAAGAAGAAACGAGTGAGGGGGAAGCTGGCGCCCGGATTCGGAAGACGTGTACACAGTGGAGGGGCCGAAGTACTGCGCAGCACAAACCAATGATGATACTGGACGGTGTGGAGAAAATGTCTGTGATGAAAGGTACCGAAGTGGTGAACGGCTTGATGCCGATGAAGTACGCAGTAGGTCCTAGATGTTAGCGAATTTTAAGTTTGACAAAAGCTACCTTCTTTAGGTCAGCGATGGTGCAGAGCCGCGCGAAGCGCGCAAGTGCGAGACACGCCGTTAGGCGTGTCGGAGCACTTGTATTGTTATAAAATGCCCAGGTTTTATGAACGTCGGACATGGAGACTAAATAGAGATTTTTTTTCGAGGTGTCGAACGCGTGTTGCTATCTGCGTGGAACATCGGCTTCCACGCAACTCATGTTAAAAATTAGCTATCCTTTCAGAGCCAGCCAGATGTTGTTTAATTCTTCCACAGTTGGCAGCTTCGAAAATTTTAAGCCATCTTACTTTGTAAATGTTTAGGTCCAGTGAGCGAACTACTATGATTCTTATTGTTACGTGATCAGTATTACATAAATGTGACCCGAGATCAACATGCTGAACTCAATTTACAATATTAAAAGTTACAAAAACAAAAAATTACATAAAACCAAATCTACACAACATTTTCTCTAGTGGATTTTGGTATTAATTTTTGAAACCCGTGAGGTTATGGAGCACTGCAAATGCAGAAGACACTAATGACTTTTGGTCAGTTTTTCAGAGTTTTTTTTTTTCGTAGCGTTACATGTTGGAAGCCTAAAAAGGGAAATGAAGCGAAGAGGGCTATCTTTTCCAGAGTCAGAAATCAGAATTTGATAGAAATCTTTGACGGTTTCCTGGAAAATCAAATGAGACGGAATGTGCTTCTTCAAGAGCCATATGACCCCACCACCTTCCATGTATGACCGGTCGCATCAAACACCCATTATTATCTAACGGCCACACCCGTGAGTGGATCAGCTTGTTTTCGGAGAAGAGCCAAGCTTCAGTTAAAACAACTACATCGCAGTTTTTAGAGGAAAGATGCGAAACAAAAGGGCCACTCATCGAGTGTTGGTGAGTAAACATGAAGTCGGATGTCTATTATTCCGCAGAGAGCCTAGCATTCTCCCGATGAATGCTCTGTTCAGAACATACGGCTGTATCACCAGCGTCGACGAGGCGGGAGATGGAGATTGCGATCCCTTCCGCAAGGAGGAAAGACGAGCTGGGTTACCGCAATTTCTCCCTTTAATTAGACAAGCTTCTCGCCTACGATCGCTCTCCTCCTTTCCTAAAGAACGGCGCAAGTGCACACTCAATATCCAAATAAATCATGGATCGGTCGGACGCAGGCGGAGTCGTGGTCGATCTTCGCGGAGGCACTGATGTCGTGTGATTCCGGGAGATTTGATATCAGGTTGATGGAAAAGTCTTGCAACGCGGCACAATAATATTTCCAGTACAATGCAATATACAAAAACTCCGTGCACGATATATCCCCCACCCAGTTGTAAGATCCTACCCCATCTTTCAGGCAGCCTTTCAATTCTTGTCCGCCAGAAATCCGAGAACTGTGAGGAAAATAATTCAGAAACCTCCATTTCCAGTTGACGTCGATCATCGAACCCTCTACCTCGAAGGTGTTGCTTCAGAGCTCTGAACAGGAGGTAGTCAGAAGGAGCGAGGTCTGGAGAGTACAATGGATGTGGCAGAACTTCCAACCTAATTCCTGGATTTTCTCACGACTTACTTTCGCGACATGAGGGCGCGCGTTGTCGTGCAGCAGGTGGACATTTTCCCGTTCTGGAGTTTTTGGCGCATGGCGTCGGCCAAGCTCTGGAGCTGGTTAGCGTAGACAGATGCTGCGACTGTGGTCACTGTCACTATCCAGCAACTCCCAGTAAATCATGCCTTCTGAGTCCCACCAGCAACACAGAACAGCCTTCTTTTCGTGGTGTCCACGTTTCGGTTGTCTCGGAGCCGGTTCTCCGCGTGGAAGCCATTGACTCTGGCGGATATGGTTGACATAAAGAACCCAGCTTTCATCACCAGTAACAATGTCCTTCAGAAAGTCTTTTCAGTGCGGGCGAAGAAGCAGCGACTCAGCAACACTGATTCGGCATGCCTTGTCAGAGTCCCGCAGCTCATGTGGTACCCAAGACGACAAAACTTTGCAGTACCCAAGGATCAGCAGCTGTCTCACGACGGTTCTTTGCATACATCCAATTGTCGCCCCCAAATCGCGAGTGGTTGAATTTGGCTTCACCTTGTAGGCCTCGCGCAAGCTGTCTTCTTCCACAACAAAGGGGCGTCCGAACGAGACCTACCTTCGAGAGAGATATCTCCAGCGTTGAAGCGCTGATACCAACGGGCCACCCCCCTCGAATGCAGCGCAGATGTTGGAGGCTGCAGTCCTTACGGAATGGCCCTGCAGAAATTCTTAGTAGACGATAAGTCACAGGATGCTGCTGCTTATCGTTGACATTGTTGCTATTCGTTCTCGACGAGGCCTTATATGGTATGCTTGAGGAAGTTCGAGTACTGTGACTTCACCACACAAGATCAATACTGTAAGAGCCTTAACAAATTTAACAGGCAGTGGCGTTAAGTGTTGCAAGACTTTTCGATCAACCCAATAAGATGAAGGAGCGTTTAAGCTCCTGCCGGAATCCAAGGGGAACTGGAATTAGTGCTGTTAAAGATGCGAAACTGCTCAGTTTTATTTTAAAAAAAAAAGTAATAATCCACCTCGTATAAGAATGTCCTTAACAAACAAGGAGAACAAACAAATCTTCGACAATCTTGAAGGCTGCGTGATGATCAACGGATGCACATAATACAAGCATTCATAACCGTATATGACCCGCAAGGTCGGAGAACAACCAGGACGTCAAGAAAAACTATCAGTCGGCGTATTTCGCAGAATCTACTCCACCAGCTGCATGGACTCCACGTCTTCCAGTATGACATAGTACTCCTCAGACAGCGTGGGTGATTGCTGAAGTGGTAATGTGAAGCGTCCAATTATTCAACATGCGGGATGCTGTCAATTGAGTGCCAGCCACCCCCAAAAGATTCACATAGAGAACCCGCACGGCCTCAAATGTGATCGCTTTATTACGCTAGAAGAAGCAGGCCTGCAACTGGCTGTTGTCCGACACATTCGCACGCTCCTGGCCCGTTATTTAAGAGAGAACAGCATGAAAAGGGACGAACCAGTAAGCCTTCGACACCAAGTCGAGAGACGAGGTCCACGAGACGCTTGAGGTACGTCACCTTCCGCCATTGATTTAACCCACTCTCCTGAACAAGGCCTTGTGAGATGCATATCGGGTGACATGAAGAGGTGAACGAGACTAACCGCTAATATCTGGGAAACGACGTCTTTCTGTAGTTTTAGAACTTCATCTATGCTTTCACCCTGTAAGAAATAGGCATTATTATGCGTTGCTGTAGACAAGTAAAACTACATGTGGCTGACACTCGAACTACATATTTGAGCTTTGGGCCTAAAACTCGAAAGATCGGCAAGAATAACAGTGCATGCTGTGCGAGCCTACCTTGGCCATTTGACTGGCGAAATTCGTTACAGCACCAGCGATTGCATTGGTCAAGTTGATCGTCAGGTCGACGACGTTCCGATAGAGAGAGGAGAGAATGCAGGCTCTGTGCGCGTTTGCCGGATCCCTAGCCAAGCCGATCTCGAATATTCTTCAAAGACTGGCATAAAATGTGTCTCAGTGGAGTCCAAAGCACCATCTTCACACTGATAGTCAGAAGGACTAGAAGCCTACCCCTCTGATAAGTACATGATAGCGGTATTCAGTAGTAGAGACAACCGGAACACCAGGCTGTACATGTCCACCACGCAAACGGGAATCAGCTTCTCAATCTTGGCAGGAGGTGAATACGTCAGTGACAGCAGATCGATGAAGAGCTTCTGAAACAAACAGTTGGAGGAAAAGTGATGCTAAGTGAAACCAAAATAAGCAGACTTCGTTGTTGGCGTCTAGAGGTTCAGACGGTGCGTCGTTCACCAGCAACGATGTCCGCAGCATTTCAAACACGCATTCATCGACCGATGACAACCTAAGAGGATCGATTGAAGCAATTTTTGAGCCAACGGCAGACTCTGATACTCGTTAGAAGCAAAGCAAAAAGCTCAGCTGTAAAGGTTCAGATGTATGCGTGAATTAAAGAATAAAGGACGTCTTTAGTCCATCCCTTTGGGATGAGCCTCGAATTATACTTCTGTGGGATGTCGTGAAGGTAATTCGGGTGCGTATATGGCTTATGCAATGACTTGCAGTTGCTAGTCGATGGACAAGACTGTATTTCATCCTCCACAGTCGAGTCTGGTACCAATTTACCGATTCCTGTAGGGATGGAAGGCTTGGTTGGCTGCATAGGAAATCCGAACCAAGAACCCAGAATCGGCTACATGCGACTGCTACTGTAAGCGCCTGCACCGACTGCGGTACAACGCGTTTTTGCGAAGTAAACCTCGTACAGGTTCGTACCAACAGCATCTGTCTACCTTAGGCAAGAATCTATAACTAGATGGTGCTTCAGACAGGTTTTACGAGAATAGTAGATCTCAATTTTCACCCAGTCAACCTCCCCTGCCTTTTATATCTCTAACCCAAGCATCGCAAACATGCCATGCATCAGAAACGTCAGGCCACTTTCCTAATCAATCTCAAGAAGTTATAGCGAAGATTTTGAGATCTTGAACAAAGGAGTTACACGCGAAACACCCGCCGTTGGTGTTGTTAGAATACGAACAGTTAATACAGGTGTTTCGGCTCATCCTCCCTTCGCTGACTCTGCAAGATGAACAGTTTGATAGCCACTACCCACCCACCTGCACCACTCCAGAGAAAACGCGCAAAACGCAATATTGATAACAAATTTCAGCTCTTCTGAAAAGTGCACGATGATCAACCCACCCATGGTCTCACTTCATGACGGTACACTTCAGTGCATAACCTATGAAAACTTTTTAGGAGAGGACGTTTTATAGATCGGAACCCTTACCTCAGTGACCCAGAAATACTCACTTGAAATTCGAGACAAACGGGAATTTTCTAGCCATTCCTTTGATGAACGATTCGGAGACACGTCGAAGCTGTTGCCTGGAAGACGGATTTCAGCATTAGAGCAGAAGAAAGAATGACTTTTCAACAAAACGTTCTTTAGGTTTCTAGAAAGTATTGTCTTATGACATAAGTGGTTGGGAGGGCATTGGAAGGACCACTCACTAGTAGTGACCCATAGCACCCAAGCAGGGCAGTAAGGAAGCTAAAAACAACTCGAACTATACCTGAAGAACCTAGCTAAGCGAACTGTTTAGAAATGAACCACCTCCGCTGCAATGCTGTTTCGCACTGACTTTTGGATGTTGTGTGCCTATGTGCGAAACTATGGAAACTGAGACAGCAGTGCCCAACCCAATTACGAAGAGGGATACTGATCTCTTTGAAAGCATACAAAGCACCAGAAAGTTTATGATGTGTTACTTTCAGTGGCTTACAATTCAATTTCTAGCGGTTCTCTTTTTGGTCTCCCACCGAGCAGCCGAAGAACAACAGTAGATTTTACTATGATGAACCAAAGCCTCGCCATGGAACTGTCAGTCAACCGAGGAGATTTCATTGACAGGACAGTAAAGACCTCTATAAGAAGAAAGCTTCGGGACTCTGTCACTAAATCACGAGTTATTCCTTCGCGTTGCCTAACAAGCACGACGATTTGAAGACGCTGCCTGCGCAAGCGAGTAGAAGGGTCATTACAGGTAATACGGGTATCTCGATGACCAGATATTACCGGGGTTGTATTGCTTGATCTGTTGACGCTAGACTGTCAGATATTCCTTAAGAAATACAGTCCCCTCTCGTTACAGCGCCTTTGAAGGGAACGGAGAAAATTCGCGTTATAACGGGAGTCACGCCCTAAACGGAGCTGATTTTTTTTAGACTCCTTTTCGCGTAGATTTACTTAGTTTGCATACAATGGTTAAACATAGCTACAGTAATGAGATATGTGAGTGTGAAGGCAAAGAACATCTTTAGATTATCCAACGAAGTTCTGTCTTCAGGGATAATCCCTGCTACAGGGTGCGCAAAAAGTATTGACGCAGTATATGACGGCTGTAGAAATAGTATTGCGCAGTAGGTTTTAAAACATTCCCTCGAGAACTATGGAAAATGATCTTGCAAACACGATAGAATAACTCGTAATCGACATTGGCTCCTTTACTGAGAATACAGGAGCGAAAACGACGGAAAAATTCATGAGCACGCGCCGCAAGTAGTCGCTTGGATTCCGTCCCGTGCTTTGAACAGGGCAGCCTTCTGCGAGTGGTCACTTCTGCTGAAAGTAGCCCAGACCTCATTCTCTAAAATCGCCTAAAAAGAGTAACCCAGCGAATTCATGTTTAAGCTGTGCTCGTCTGAGAAGCTGTCCACACCTGCGCGCGTTATCTGTTTGCCGTTATCGGACAGAGGTTGACAATTTTTAATTTGAACGTTATCGTGCTTGGACATCTTGTAATCATTATCTGTTATGACAGAGCCGTGGCTGACGTTTGGGTTGCTGACCTCCTTCGTCACCAACCGTTTCGAACAGCGCCTAATTCTCTTGTTAAGGAAATATTCAGCTGTTTGGGTAACAAACAAAGAAGGGCCACCGTAACCACGACGGTATCATGTTTCTTTAATTTTTACAAGACTATTTTTTGAACACAATATAGACAACAAAAATAACACACAAAAACTTTGAAAAGTAGAAAGAGAAAATTGGGGTGAAAGAAAAAGTAGGTGCGTCAATACTTTTTACGCACCGTGTATATGCGTAAGTATGACAGATATGTGTGAGCAAGAAAGAGTTCCAGAGGATGTTAGGTGTGATTAATAACAGAACTGTGTAACCTTATGTTGCTAGATCTTTTGCCGCCATCAAAACTCCCACGCCAAGCAGGATATGGACCGGCACTCTCTACCCTTTTCGCTCACTGCGCTGTTAAATCTCGCGCTGCATCCACCACATCCTCGTTGCGGTGGCTTCTCAGCAACCTCCCACGTTATCGGGATGGAGGAAACCCTCCGATTTACGGCAGCTTCTAACGACTAGCTTCTAACGGAGTCATATACTGTCATCGACATATTGCCTATTATGAACACTTGTGGGCCGCGCACTATAAACGTCTACATGCATCTAATTAATTGTCGCACAAGTGGTGGTCGCGACTACAAAGAGGCTATAGAAGGATAGGTCTGATCCTGGACGCGGTCAGCACCTTGATCGTCTTCATTTTCCGTGTGGGATCGGAACTGAGCCCGGGTCGCGTTATAACGGAAGTGATTTTGAACGCAGAGTTCCTCCCGAAACAGCGCTATGACAGGAGTAGCGTTGTATCTGACGCGTCTTAAGCAGAGTTGCTTTGCCTTGGCGCAAAGGTAAGCGGACCGGGGTCAGACAAAATCCACGCTCTATCGGGAGCCGCGTCTTATCCGGAGGCCATATGACGGGAGGGAACTGTAAGTAAAGCTGGCTACGTGAGGGGACGGGTCACTCTATAATCAGTGGATACCCCACGTTGAGCGGAGACCCTTGCCCTTCATCCGGAGCCGCTCTGCCCCCATTCATGAAAGTGAGCCATTGTGTAAAAAATGCATTCGAGAGCCCCGATAAGCTCTTTATTTCAAAGTAAATCGCTCATTGTTACACATTGCACTACGCATTACATTACAGTACATTGCACCTCAGAAAGCCTGCTTTCCCAATGATAGCTGCCGTCGTCGGTGTTTCCGAGAAGCTACCCATCGGAGGGAGCTAAGTTATCCCCTTACGCGCTTAACAATTACATACTCCGGAAGGAATTCAATGGTAAGGTTTTAACTGTATACCTTCATGTCGAAGTCGAACGGCGGTTTCGGGGAAAAGGCCTTCTGCCCCTCTTTTCTCTAGCATGCCCAGCCCAACTTCCCGGGCTTGTACGAGCCTAGTGGGTACCTTACCAAATCTTGGAGATACGGACATTCTTGCCAGAGCATTTGGCGCGAAAGGGGGTAGGACGACACTCCGCCGCCTCGATGTGTAGGCTATGCCAATAAGAAAGCAAATACTCCTGTAAGGGATAGCTGGATGTTACAGTGCACTAACTTGGACACTTCTTCAATGGGTCGAGTCAGAATCGATTCAGCTTGACAAGTCCTGAGCAAAATGTCGATGTCGACCGCTTCAAGCAAGAGGGCCATGCAGTCTCTGTAAAATCCCCTTAAACTTACTTGATATGTTGATGACATGTTCTAATCACCTTATCGCGCTGTCAAATGAGATCGTTGCACATAGCTGCCTCAGCACCACCGCCGACTTCTCACGCTCTATTTCTCGAACCTAAAAATTCAAACATTCACGCCTGATTGACCGCAAAAAGGGAGAACTGTTGCATGCCTTCCGCCGCAGTCCAGTAACGTCGAGTTTCGACCAGTCCGCAGTAATCTTGCCTAAAAAAAAGGCATGAAGGGCATATCAAAGGCAAAGTAATGTCTAATGCAGACACACCCTCGTTAATTCGCGCACTGTCCATCATACTGTTGTAGTCGCCACACTTTGCAATCGAAGGCAAGAGATCGGAAAGGAATGCTGGGCAAAGATCTTCCACCAGCACGTATCCACTTGAGTCTAACCTGAAGAAAAAATGCTGCTGAACGTAACAAATGAATGCTAAGAAGATGCGTCACACTTTCAAGTATCCAACACAGCGGAAGAGTTTAGATACCCAAGGTAAAACTCTTTATGAATCTTGGCATTCAGGCTTGTTTTAAAGCGTGAGAAAGCGTTTAGCTTTCTCACGCTTTAAAACACGTTTAGCTATTCAAACAGTATAAGCATTGATTGGAGGTGGTCTCTATAGCAGTTACTGTTTTTGTTTCTTCATTGAACTGACTGCTAACCTAACCTTGAGCGTAGTTAAAAGACTGTTATCAAGAACTTACTGAACCGATCCTTGAGGCACATTTTGACGAAATGATGGAGACATTGACGACGTTGGCCAGATAATGAACTTAAAAAGTACACTGTGGTGGAGTTCTTCAAGAAGGATAAACCCTCCACAGCGGAAAACGATATACTTCGAGCTCAGAATCGTCCACCAGTCCTCGCTCTACCCACGCACCAACTCTTGTCGCAAACATCTTCCAGGCCACCTGAAAGCGATAACTATACAGTCTCTGGTGTACAACACAAATCAGATTGAAAAAAGTTAAGCCGAAGGAGCTAGAAAATTTAGGAGGTGCTTTTCTTACCAACTACTCCGAACGACCATCAGGTAGTCATATGCTCACAATATTGAGGAAGAGATCAGACAATAAAAATTCAAAGACATTAAAACTGTCCACACGCAAGACGCAAGCGTTTCTGGACCGTATACATTCTATCGTGGGTGGTAACGCGGTCAAATGAGGCGGCAGCTGTCGCGTGCACACCGCATCTTGGCTTGGATCGCATCCTAACCAACCAACACTTCCAGCCACTTACCACTGCGACGGTGAAGTGGCTAGCTGGGTTGTGTGGAAGTGAAAGAGCACTAGCTTGGTCATCGGCTACCCACCGCAAGTCATTGCATAAAGCCACACGCGCAGCCAAGTTCTCTCCACAATACTCTTTGGAATAAGGATGCATGGCGCATCCCAAGCAGAGATCGATTAAAGTGCCCCATTTCCACTTACACTTTATGCACTCTGAGGCGAATTCAGCTGCATAGATTACATTATTTGAAACCGTTTCGCTTCAACGAAGCTAATGGCAACGTGCCTTTGCACATCAACCAAGACTAAGACTCATTCTACACGAGCGGATCAAGCGACTGCATGTTAGAAACGGACGGGATTGTATTCCCATCGCAATGCCCTTTTACTTCCATTGCGTGGCACAACTGATGAAGCTGTTCACCGCAGCGCTGTAACAGGTGGCAAAATGCCTTCACTTACGGTTCGGTAAGGAGAAAGCCGCAGCACATCTGTAAATGCACAGAATACTCTGAATCATTGCTTCACGGACAATATCAGGCTATTCTCGAAGTCTTCCGCTGACGCGGGAGTGCCACCTTGTGTCCTGTAGGCGTGAGCGGCGATCACTGTGATGCCGAAGACGCTAAGGATGGCAAAGAGAGCGCCGGGAGTAGGGGATGGGCGAATGAAAAGATCACCGGTGGGATTTAACTGACCATGAGGTGCCAGCAGTGCATTTTCGAACAAGGTGCAGAGAAGGGCTCGTCGTATGGGTTAACTAAACGGTCTTTAGTTGGACAGGAACCCAGCCATGCAGAAACATCTGTGCTCGAGAAGTGAAGGACTATACGGATAGTGGAAGAAAAAAAGGTACTAAGCGGGCTCGTGCTAGCTGTATACTGGGGAGGTATCTTAAAACGGGTAAGTTAGCTCAGCCACACCCAGGAGTTCCCTCCCTTGCCTAGATCTGTGCTCTCCTCCGCGCCAGCGTTGTTTGTTTGAGTGCTCCACGACCATGGTCTCATAATGGCGCGGGCACCAGCCCGCTTAGTACCGAAAAAGAATGGAAACAGAAATTGGGCCATCTGCTTATACGAGTCCAAGAAGGTGACCTGCAAGTACACGAAGTTGGATACCTCGAAAATCTCCTGCAGATCGCGCATGTCCTTCTCCACTACAACCTTCACCTTCATGTTGTACAGAAGCGTCAGTACCTGTCCGCCAATGAGATGCTCCTGCAAAGGTATAGTGACGGGTTCGACAGACCTTAAGAGTAGCACGGGACAAACCTCTTTTAGTGCAGCAATCACGCTAGCATACACCTTCACGGAAGTCTGAATGGCACCGACACTGCGACTAAGCGTGTTCAAGCCGTAGTCGGCCAACTGTAACGGATCTATGTATCAATGCAAAACAAACTTCACAAAGTAATCGAAGCAGCGGAGTACTCCCACAACATCAAGGATAATTTCAGCCCTAGAATTGATGAGACGAGCCTCTTGATCCCTTTTGCTATGTTCGCCTTCTCCCATGAACATGCCACATAGATAAGCTGATGAAATGAAATCACTACACACGGCTGAAGCACATCTTAAAGGTAAAGCAGCTGAGCAACCGCTGACTTTCTGCCGATCTCGTCCCCCTGTTTAATACATGAATGCTTCCCAGGGGTTTCGCGTTCCACAGCTTGTAAACGTCATTTGAGTAAGCAAATGTGAAGGTACCGCGGTATAAAAGCATATGGTTCGCAGACTAATCTATGGCGTTTCACTTTGGACAGCCCACGTTCAACGAGTATTAGATTATGTTCCACACTCACATCGTACGTTTCGGCTTCAATTAACGGGCACAAAAGCCGGTTTAGTCGCTTAACGACCTCTTCGGCCACCGCTCGAGCTGTCAGCGAGAAGGAATAATCGTGTTTGAGAGCTGAAATCTGTCGATCTAACACTGAGAAAGTCTAGAGTGTGGTAGAGGGAAAATTTCCTGCAGAGGCTTGGAGGACGATACCGCCTTACCATAACCATAAACTCGAATCCGCCATATATCGATGAAGACTTTTTTGAATCTTTCAACCGCCGACCTGGAAAACCAACCGTTGCAGTCGAACTCTCAAAGAGGCATAGAGACCATTGGAAGCGGAAGAGAAGTAGCTGATAATCTAAATGTGTGCGCCCGTTCTTACACTTCGACCAGAGGCCAGATTCATCAACGAGTTCCAGCAATCTAACGGTGGAAATACCGCCGAAACCCCTGACAGCGCGGCTTATCAACATCGATATGGTGGAATGTTTCAATGTTTCACTATATCGCTTACTGATAAGCCGCGCTATCAGAGATTTCGGCAGTATTTTCACGGTTAGATTGCTGTAAGTCGTTGATGAATATGGCGGCAGAATGGTGATATGCGGTTCACACGACGACTTGCGATCTATAGCCTACGGATCGGTTAGTGTTCTCGCATTGAGACGTCCGGTACAAACTCACCAAACTCATCGATCCCGGATGACCGGAACGATTTGATGGCCTAGACACGGATCGAGCTCAAAACCGACCCCAGCTACCCATAGGAACCGCGGCACTCTGTCGGCTGAGCCATACCACCTCTTTTGAACAGGTGCGAAAACCGGCGGAGAGTCGTTGGATACACCTCCCTCAGAAAGGGGCGGGGCGAGGGGCGCGCCGAGGACAAGATGTCCGGGTCTCTGTCTTCACATGGAGGCATCGCATTTCTAATCACTTCCCTCGGCGCTGCATCTCTATCCTGTACTGATTTCGTTCTTGAGACAAGAGTCAGAACATTGTTCACCATATTTGGACCAAAAATTCCCGAAAAGGCCGAAAATATAAAGAATTGGCGTGAAAACTGAAAGAATCTAGAGAGAAGGATATTCTCCTTTCCTCAACTGCCTCCATAACCGAACCTACTGGAAAATGACTTCAGAGTTCCCCGAGATGCGCTTCCCAATCGTCCCCTATCAGTTGTTAGGTTTTTGGACGATGTCACTCCATTTACCGACGGTTTCAAGCGCAGCAAACTTGTCCAAATAGGGCGGCGCTGGCAGGGCGGGAAGTGGGCGGCGGGCAGCACGGTGTACCGAACGACTGCCCCCCGTGCGAAAACCTATGTTCATCTAAGATGAACTACGAAAGGATAGGGACAGCGTTACTCAAACCCTTTTCGATGCGATACGCATTCTACTTCTACGGGATTTCCTGGATGTGATTTGGATGCGTAGTTGGCCTATACAATGACTTAAGGCAGTCAGCCGATGAACAAATCAGCACCTTTTTCATCAAGATAAACATCGTACTAACGCAACGACCCGGCAGGATGAAAGGCTTGGTTGGGCCGGGCGGGGAATCCGAACAAAGAATCGGATGTACACGACAGGCGGCACTCATCCGGCTGCGCTCGCCCAAAGGAGCTATACATCGTATTTAATTCAAAGAATTTGATAATTGGTGGGCTTGTGGCCACATTGCACCGGCAGGCTCTCTTAAAACGGTATGTTAGATTACCCACATCCACGAGTTCATTTCTTTGCCTTGATCGGTACTATCCATCGTTTCAGCGGAGGAGTGTACACAAACCTTATTGCGTGATTTTTCACCGATCATGTGCAATCTCGAAGCGGGCATAAACGGGTCTGAGCACCTATAGTTTCCTTTGGGTTGATGGTAGCGCGGTAAGGAAGGCTTATGACTTGACTCCAAATTGAGGTTCTTCGCCCGAACCCCACCCAAGTTAACCAAGCTTTCAATCACTCCGGGTCGGTGGGTTGATAAAAGAGTGGGAAGGATAAAACGCTAAATTATCCTCCCATCTATCCTTTATCTCAGACAAAGAAATGACTCCAGGAGCCTACAAATTTCACTGTTGAGCATCGTCTCATGGCGGACTGACAAAAAAGAAACGAATGGAACGGTACCTCATGAAAGGGTCCAAGGAAGGGTTGACCTTCAAGCCAACAGGACATGGAGAATCCTGGCCGTAAGTGAAGCGGATGTTTTCTGTCTCGTAGCCCTGTAATCGGTGATAGTGGTGTATGGCAATGATGTATTACAAACACATAGATGGGCGTTAGAGCTGCGTTCAAAATCTTGGTGAACTCACCGCCAGAAACATCCGCACTTCATCGTTCATAAAGTGCTCCTGCTCTTCGGGCGTCACATTTGTCATCGCAACAAACTAAATGCAGAGATACGTATGGGGAAATAGACAAAGAGAAGATCTAGGAGCGCACGCCAACCTCATCCTTCAGCGGACGATACCATGGACATGGAGGGTACGCACCCAAAAACGCGAACCGCTTCGCAACTAAAGCATTGTCTTTTTGTAGAGAAAACTAGGTGCAACAACTGCCTAGAAGTAATCAGCCTACCTATATCAGCTCGAGGCGCCCACCACATCGGCTTCGAAGCCATTTAAGAGTAAACCCTTCGCCTCTTCCCCTAAATGTTTGCGATTGAACAAAGCTCACTTCCAGAACTGGCAGTATAGTCGACCTGCGGACAACAACCATACAATGCTCTAGAGAGAAAGGAATCCATGAGACGCCGCATGACTACCGAACCGCGAAGTGCGACGGCACACAGAGGTTATGCAGGACATTTCCGCCGGAGGCTGGACAAAGATAAGGACCCTCACAAAGCGCTGGTAACTCTACTTGCCCCGTACACCAGCGACTAGCACTGAAATCGTACGAATTTGAGCAGTCACCAATTTAAACTTCAATCAACGTTGTGCAACTGCACACGGTGCGCGCCATTCTGTGTACAGTTTCCGCTTATTCCCATCTGCCAGCCGGCGAAGCGGCTCTTGCCTTCTGCCAGCGAGGTGTTTACGTGGAATCTTGGCAAGGAAGGGATTCGGGAGGCCGTTTCCTTGACGCTGGTGTGCTGCGCCCTTGTTCTAAGCTACACGACATCACTTCCGACCAGGGTCGAATGTTTGTTCGGGGATCGAAGTGGGCGGTAGTTCTGCGAGATCGTTTTTCCTATTATTTATTATTTGTTTATTTATTTTGAACTTTTATTTGTTTATTGTGCTTGTCAGTAACAATACTCAGTCAACTGGGAAAAACAGAATACGCGTAAGATTGGCTATGTAACCAAAAAAAGCTAATATCCACCAAGAGAAGGAAACAGAAACGATTGGCATGGAGCTTTCTCGGACGAAAATAAAGTCGCTGAGAAAATAAATAAATAAAAGATAGCCAAAGAAATAGGCAGAAGATAAATAATTGGACACAAAAAGTTCATTTACTGAATTTGCCGCCGGAACGCTAGAACTACGACCATCCCAGCGCGCAACTGGAAGAGCCATACCGGGGCGGGCCCTGTATTTTAAGGACCTCATTGAACTAGTACCAGTAAAATAAGATTTTTGAGGGTTGTCATTAATATTTGTGTTCTGTTATAATAACTACTTTATAACTTTGTTTCGACTCTTATGAAATTTTCTTGGTAGTGCTTAGCGGCAACACACAGCTAAAATGGCATCCATACATCTGAAGCACTATAAAAGTGTAACAATGAGGAGAAAGAGAGAAAAAGAATGTAGTGACTGTAATGACTGTAATGTGAAGACTGTCAAGAACACAGAGTGGAGCAGACATTTAAGTCAGCATTGAAGGAACCAATTGCAAAAGAATGCAAGAAAAATGAACACAAGAGAACAGCAAAAGTTTTTTAGCTAAAAAAAAAAACATCTAAAAACTTCTAGAAACAACCGCAGGAAGACTAAAAAAACAATAGCCCGTTAACAAGAGAAGGAGGGTCGTAGAGGCTGCTAGTAAGCGAGGCGGGCGAGTAGAAAAGAGAACAGTGCGCCAGGCTGCATTCACACCTGCGTTCACCTCCAACTTTAGACTGCCATCGGACGTGACTGTTGATCCAAGATACTTGAAAGATGTAACTTGTGAGAGCTCAGTGCCGTTGATCTTAATGGATCCATGCTCATTCACATCCGTCGTCAAGTATTCCGTCTTTTTGACCTTTAGCTTGAGTCCGAACAATGCTAAGCGATCGCACCACGCCTGTGCCTGTCGCTCGAGCTCTGCTTTGCCTTCGCATGCAAGCATGACGTCATCGGCATACAGCAGCGTCCAAGAGCTGCCCTTTGGAGATCGTGTGTAATTGCATCCATGACGATCACGAAGAGCGGTGGGGAGAGCGCAGATCCTTGGTGCACTCCGACAGAGATTGGAAACTCCATCGAGGCGCCCTCTGGTGCTCGCACTCGGCTTATTAGGCACGAGTAGAGGATGCTTACCCACTCAATAAGCACTTCTGGGATACCATGTCGTCGCAACGCGTACCATATCACTTCCCACGGAACGCGGTCTAAGGGCTTCTCCAAGTCCAGGAAGGCGAAATGCACCGGTTTCTGTTTCTCGCGGTGCTTCTCTAGCAGAAGACGAACGGCGTGTATGGCATCAACCGTCCCACAGCGGGCAACGAAACCACACTGATTATTGGAAAGCTGAACGACATCCCGAATACGTCCATCGACAATTCGCTCAAAGGTTTTCATGGTGTGCGAAAGAAGGCGAATTGGACGGTAACTAGCACAGTCTGCAGGACTGCCCTTCTTCTTCCAAATCGGAATAGTCGTGCTTTGCTGCCAACCCTCAGGCACTTTCTTCTCAGCAACAACCTGATTGAAAAACTCAGTCAGCCAGTCAGCAGAGCACCAGCCCTTCGACTTCCACAGGTCAGCTGGCAGGTCATCAGGACCAGTGGCTTTGCCTACTTCATCTTCCTTAGGGCTGCTTCAGTTTCGCTCACTGTGATCTTTTGAAAGGGACCATATACAGGTGATGCAAGAACAGCAGGATGTTCAAATTCTACATTCGAGATTTCCTCGAAGTATTCGCGCCATCTCTTCACAGCCCTCTTACGATCCATCAGAAGATGACCGTTCTCATCGTTAATGCCAAATAACTTCTCGATGTCTTCTGCTTGGCGACAGCGAGCTTTGGCGAGGCGGTAAAGATAACGCTTGCCATCGCCCGTCTCCAGTTTTTCACTCACATCAGCGTGGTGTGCGGCTTTAGCAGCGGACACTGCCTTCTTTGCCGCTTTCTTCGCTTCTCGATAATTCCGCCAATTATCGACTGTTTTAACACCGATAAATACGTGATATAGCCGTTTCTTTTCTCTGACCTTCTCTCTGACATCGTCAGTCCACAGCCAAGCCTGCTTGTCGACCCAACGCCGTCCAGGCTTCGTTGTGCCGAGTTCGAGGCGTGCAGCCCGAGTTATCGCATCGGTAGCATCCTTCCAGGTTTCGTCGACGGTTGTTACCGCCGGCAACCGAATTTGAGAAATAACAGCTGCTTCCTTCTCTTTCAGTCGCCACCATTTGATTCTAGCCGTCCCGCATCGCTCAACACGTTTACACCTCGGAGGTGTGATCTTCAGCGAGCAGATCAGTGGACGGTGTTGCGTGGCAACCATCTCATACGGCACGGTCTTCGCATCTGTGACAAGACCATGGTCGCGACGTCTAACAGGGACATAGTCAATCTGCGTTTTGGCGTTCCCGCTATAAAACGAGATGAGGTGGGAGTCACGCTTTCGAAATTTGATGTTCACGATGGTGAGGTCATGTGAGTCTGCATACTCAAGTATACGATTACCATCGGCGTTACGCGACCCTTATCCAGAACCACCATGACAGCTGTAACCATCTTTCGTTGCTCCGACGTGATCATTAAGGTCACCTGCCACAACAATCATGTCTTGTTACGGCACTTTCGCTGTCTTTTCATCAAGCAGGCTCCAAAACTCTTCCTTGGCTTGATCCGAGCACCCAGTCTGCGGAGCTACGCTGAGAAGAAGTGATAGAGTCGCTCCTTAGCGGCGACAACGATCTTCATCAATCGATCGTCAAAGCGCTCGACGCTTACAATCGAGTCACGAAATCGTTCGGAGACGATTATTCCGACACCACTGGTGGTCCTGGGACTTCCACATAGAACAGCCTTAAAGCCACGTCCTATGTCCCTTGACTTGCTGCAGGACCACCTCGTCTCCTTCACCGCACAGAAATCTATCTTTTCTGCGCTCCAGCGCTTCTACCAACTCGCACGAGCGGCCCGTCAACGTACTCACATTCAACTTTGCTGCGCGGGTCTTGCTTACGTTACGGGACTTTCGGACTAGCTCATTTGCCCCCCGATGCCGCCCTCGCATCAGGGACCCTCGCATACTTCTCACACTCGCCGGGCTTTGCGAGTGCGCGTCGGCTCCCGCGGACGCCGTAGCATTATATCGAGAACTCTGTAACGTCATCAACCATATGATGTGACACAGGATGTTCGTAGGCCGGCCTGTCACTAGGGCCTGTCGCCTGCATTCGATTGTCCGTGATTGGCTCGGCTCGTAAAAGCAAGCAGTTTCCAGTGGCACCACGTGGAGGAACGGACATCGCCACCAACTCATTCAATGCAATATCTGACCGGCAATATGGCGACCATACAGATGATCAATACTCAAGTACGGGACGGTCGTGCATTACGAAAAGTCGAAAGGGAATAGTAATATCACGAGTTTTGAACGCTCTTAGAATGAAATTTTTGAAACAATGCGGTCTATGTAAATTTAAAGTTCAGAGTAGTAAACTCCAAGATTGCGTACTTCATGAATGATTCCTGAATATTCAGGAGTGTCGATACCGACACACAATGAAATCAACAAAACCAATCCAAAGAGTGAATAATAATAATTGAGTAAAGCCATATAATTGCGATAGTTTAATTATGAAAGTATGAAAAACAAAGAATTAGTTTGGTTTTCGTTTCGCACGGGCCCTTAGACGAAAACCAAACAGACAGAGTATCCTTCCCCTTGTGCTTGTCAGTAAGGGAGGGGAAGGAAGAAGGAGTTGCTGCTGTAAACTAACCTGAGCTCCTCCTGTTGACGTTGGACTTGGCGAACAACAATGAATGTAAAGAAGTTTGAGATGTTATAGAATTAAATCCAGAAAGATACCACCAGAAATGAATAAACCTTAATGAAAGGCATTACGGAGATGTAGGAAGGGTAGCAGTAAAGTAGAATAGATACAACAACTCGCAACAGTGGCACGGAGAGCGCAACGTGGCTCAACGAGAAGATCCACCAAGGGGAAGGGAGTAGGTTAGCAGAGAAGGGGAAATGGTTGTTAGGGAAGGGGTTAGTTAAGGTGAAGGAGGAAATAATGGGGAGGTAGACCTCCACGCCGAACCACCAAACGCCCTCCAGTCCACCACCACGAGCACAACAAGTTAGGGAGTATGTTTTTTAATTTATGCTCTAGGATATAAATTGTGATAAATTAATGAACCGTTGAAAACAACACTAATCAAAGCATTTACATAACGACTTATTTATTTGAATTTTAGTGTGACCTAGATCGTATTTATATTGGATAAATTTATTTTTATGAATACATTTAAATAACGAGGAATTGAAAAAGTTACTGTCATAACCTGACTCGGACAGTTGCCTTTTAGTATGTAAAAGCCTAGTTACAAAATCATCTTTAAAGCTACAAGTGCGTGCAATTCTTAGAATTTCTGCATAGATCGTGGCTTTTTTAATATTAGCTGACAGATTGGTATCGAAATGAGGAAATCTTTTGATACTAAAATTAAAGGAATCTGTCTTGTTATAAAGCTTAGTGGTTAATCGATTGCCTGAGATCTTTATTTCCATATCTAAATAGTTGCACGAGTAGTCGTTGTCATGAGTAATATCCAGGTTTAAGACATTATTATAGACGCTGATAAGTGTGTTGTAAATATCATTAGTGCTTCTGTTATGGACAACTAAAATGTCGTCCATGTATCGGAACGGAATGAACAGATAGAGATTAGGATGGGTAATAGAGTAAACATATTCAAAATATGTGAGAGTTAGATCAGCCATAAGTGGACTTGCACTACTACCCTGTGGTACTCCCACTTTTTGAATAAACAAATGGTCAGAGAATTTACAGTAGCTGTTACTAAGAAGGTAATCTATAAAATAGATTATATCGTGTATAGTGTAATATTTATAGTTTTTATTTCCAATAGAGTTACTGTAGAAAGTTTTATTATAACTATTATAGGCAATGAAGTTTTTGTTAGCATTTTTAAAACAAATTTTGAGTATCTCTCTTATATTTTTGAGAATATTGCAGTGGGGTAAATTAGTAAACATATTGGTGAAATCCGCTGAAAAAACTTTTAGATTGTGGCCACGTATATTTTGTAGCCGTTCGCTTATATTAATGTTTTGAATAGACCAATATCCTATAAATGTTCTATTTCTGGTTCTAATGGCGTCCACGTAGTTATTAAAATGATTCCTTATAAACTTTAGAATATTAGCTAGAAAGACGGAGAGTGGTTTGAGGCTGCTATCAGCCGCACCAGTTATGAACCGGAATTTAACTGGTGTTTTGTGTAGTTTAGGTATACCATAAACTATTGGAATATTACTTCGCGGCAACAATTGTAGTTCATTGACAGTATTGAATTTCATGTGTTTTTGAATAATTTCTACCGTAGTGTTGGAGTCTACTAAGGTGTATGTGTTGTTTGTAGAAGAAGACAAAATGGTTTTATTAACCATATTAAATCCCATTTCTTTCATAACACATTGAAGATAAAACTTTTTACATACAATGCCATAATTATTAGAAGCCTTGTCTAAGGGGCAAAAAACCCAGATATTTTGAAGGTTTCTAATTTCCCGAAATGTTTTATTGTCTACACTATCGTTTGTTTGGTAAATGCATTTGTAAAGTAAAGGCTTGATTTTGTATTTAAAGTTTCTTTCCAATATGGAACGAACCAGATTGCTAGCATTGTTTTTTAATTTGTATTTATTTTTTATTACTGTTGTATAACTATCGACATTACTTTGTACCCTATGTCTGACAGCTTCTTTGTTAATCCGAGGGGTAGGCCTGAATTTGCAACCTTTGTTTAGTAATTTTCTTATGCTGTGGTTAGTGATGACATTTGTATTCCCTGTAACAATATGTCCTGAGTGTGGATCCACAAAGTTTTTAAAGTACGGATCAGTGCAAATGCATTTGCTTTCCATAAAAGCGGTAATTTTACGATCATCAATGTTTTTCAGAGTGTAATTATAATTGAATATAGTTCTTGAAATGGGAGGATTATAAGTGAAGACTACTCTGAAGGGAATGAAATCTATCTTTGAGTTTGATTTAATAATGTTTAAGATACTCTTTGAGTTTACTACTTTATTTAAATTTGTATTATCTAAAAACCAGTGTAAGAAGGGAGTTTTCAAATTGCAATAAGAATTTTGAGGAACACTATTACGCTCTTGTATACTATTGAATTGAAACTTACACAGTAAACAAAGCAGCATAAATGTTTTTTCCTTGCAAAGCTGATCTAGAAAATTCCCTTCGTAACAGCTTTTTATAATAAAATTAATCACTTTCTTTTTGAGACTGTATAAACTGCTCCTGATTATACTAATATTACTGGTATCTCTAACAACATTAATGAATGCTTGGGCCTGCTTAGCTATATCAACATGAGTTTTTTGTTTTTTAAGCCTATGCGCTGGACGTCTTCTTTCTTTAGTAATTTTGAGGTTAAAGTATGGATGATTAGGTTTGTAAGTAAGGGGATTATTGATATTAGATATGTTCCCATACGATTTAACGCAGTCATTGTTTCCAAATGGATAGGCAGTCATTAAAAGTTTAGTCCAGAAGTATTCTTTTTCTTGTAAAACTGCTTTATCTGTATTCTCTGGTAGATTGTCCAAGATAGAGAAGGAATAATCTGCACACCTACAAACATTATTGAAATGGTTGTACAAAAAGTTGAAATTATCATGTTTCTTGCTGTGGTAAACATGTTCCCTAATGCGTTCTTTAAATTTTCTAGTAGTGAGTCCAACATATTGGAGCCCACAGCGTTGACAATTAAGGCAGTAAATAACGTTGCTGCTATTGCAATTTGCAGTGGCAGTAACGCATGTATTAACTTTAAGTTTAGTCGTGATGGATATTATAAAATGCTGGTCTTCGATGAGGTTACATTTATTGCAATTTGATGAGCATTTTAAAGGTTTATGTGTGGTACCAAAGTCTGTTATTTGGTAGTAACCATTAACCTTGCTCTTGGTGAATGAGCGGCGTAGATAATAGTCGAAACAATTGGGACGGTTGTTTGTAGACCCATAGGTTAAGTCAATATGGCGACCATACAGATGATCAATACTCAAGTATGGGACGGTCGTGCATTACGAAAAGTCGAAAGGGAATAGTAATATCACGAGTTTTGAACGCTCTTAGAATGAAATTTTTGAAACAATGCGGTCTATGTAAATTTAAAGTTCAGAGTAGTAAACTCCAAGATTGCGTACTTCATGAATGATTCCTGAATATTCAGGAGTGTCGATACCGACACACAATGAAATCAACAAAACCAATCCAAAGAGTGAAACCAAGAAACCTGTGACAAAATGAATGAAAGGCAAAGGAAGGATAGTAACGAAACTGAGGTATCAATAGCACGTATACCGTGTTTTTTTGTGGAGGGGAAGGGAGATGAGCATGAGCGCCATAAATATGTCATAAATAAAATAAATAAAAACACTGTCTTGGTTATGCGAACGATTGTCTCGTATTTTTCAGCTGTTTAGGTGATGCTTGAATCATTTCCAGCAGGGACGTGCGGAATTTCCGTTTCCGGCCATTGTGGGCTCTTCCGTTCCGTTCCGTGTTCCGCCTGTTTTTCCGCCAGAAGGCAGAATGGGAAATGAGCACTGTACCACACTAGTTTTCTATTGGACACAATCAGCGTATCAGTTAAAAAGATTTCTCCTTTTTAGACTACCAAAAAAGCACTCAAAAATGACAACGGCTGGGTGCAGGGCAAAACTAATGTGCCACAAAGGCTATGCATGCACTGTATGCTAATAAAATGCACTCAACATTTGAATGATCATAAAATTCTTGATCCATTAGTACAAATAGTTTAGTAAGCATATAGAAAAAAATTAAAAACTTAGTAAGTATATAGCGCAGTATCATGAAGCAAAGAGTTCAGTGAAGGTTGTGGCATGCGGTTTGTGCTCCAAGATTACATCCGTGTTCCTGACCAAAAAGCACTCGAAAAGTACAGCGAGTGCAAACGCAGTCGTACCTCCTCGTTTCGATTATATGATGGATCCGCGTTTTATTTGCTTTCATATTTGCAAGGGAGGGAACTCCAGGGTGAAGGTAATTTTAACAGGGGCGCGCTAGTGGGCCCACATCCCTCAGGCAGAACAGAGCTATAGCATTGTTTGTTCCTTTTATTTACTACCAGGTCCTAGACCAATTTTATCTTTTACAAAAACTACTTTCCATAGGTTACTGACGCTGCAAAGTTGCACGAAGCGCGCAAGTGCGAGACACACCGTTAGGTGTGTGGGAGCACTTGTATTATATATTTACTAGGGCTAACGCGACATCGGTGACACGTCGTCTGAATCCGGACAGGCCTTTCGCGACATTGGTGACATGTCTTCTGAACCCACACGCCTGTTGAACGACGTCGGTGACACCTCTTCTGAACTCGGACGCTCGCTTTCACGACGTCGATGACACATGTTCGCAACTCGGACGCCCTTTGTGTGACATTGGCGACACGTCTTCTGACCCTTTTCAACACGCGTAGGTGACATCTCGCCTGAACCCGGATTGCTATCAATCGACGTTTACGAAAGGCTAGATGGAAAGAACAGACGGAAGGACAGACACAATCGCTTACTCTTTTATGTATATTTATTATCAGTGTGTCTTATCTTTTTTCGTGTTAGGGACAGTTTTTATAAGATGATCTCCTCCGACTCTATTTGCGCCTTTAAATTCTTTAAGGTTTCTGTTTGATCTACAGTTAAAAATAAACTTTTCTGCGAGCAGTTTTTGAATCATTCACGACGAGTTCAACTTTTTAGATTTTTCGAGGATCGCATGGGCATGACACACTTTTCTACCCGAAGGAGCGACATCTGCTTGTGGAGTTGCGCTCTATAAAATTTCGAGGGTTAATTCCTAATGGTAACTGAAGTGCATTCCCTACAAAGATGTTTTGAAACGCTCTTCAAATAGATCCAGAGTTGCAACTGTAGGCTTGATATGGCACGGAACTAATTCTTCCATCTGAAAGAGACGACATCAGAGGCCTGATTTACGATTGGTAAGGTAATGGGTCTATGGCAATCGAAGAGTTTACCAACAGAGGGTAGTGGGATAAGGACAAGTTTGGTATTCATACTATTATTCGGTGAATGATATAAATAATTCTACCCCACCATTCACCCACCTCCACTCCTTTGTGAACTCCATTTAATGGTTCAATTTCTATCCGCTATCCACATAACCTTGAGCAAAGTCATGTGTCGCGAATGCGATAGCTCGCTCCCTTTCACTTCATACTCCCGCGGGCTACCGTATCCGCTCGGGACCCCGATGAGGCGCTCCCGAGACTCCGGCCTGCCCGCGCACGCTATCGATCGGCGGGCCGGCTATGCGCCGCCCCCCGCCGACTTCATTCCTTACTTCCATCGACACGTCGAGCGGCTGCGCGGGCGCGGCTCTGGGGCGCCGCCATTGTAGCCCGCTTTCATCATCATTCCGGGGATCGTCCGAGCGGAGCCTTGCCGCTCCACACATCGCAATACAGCCGGCTGCAGTACAGGGAGGACGGCGAGCCTGGATGGGGCTCGCCTAGCCTCGGATAGCCAATACAGTTCCATCGGCCGGAGCGGCCTCTCCTATTCCATATGTCCTAGTATCTAGCTGCTATATTATTCTGGTTGTGCAGTGCTGGTGTATGGAATAAACCGTGGTTATACTTATGTCTCCTGCACAAGACGAGGAAGGTGGTGAGTTCCTTACTATTGTGTTATTGGTATTGGTATTGTATGTGTTTATTGTTGGGTCGCATTGGGGCATTTCATGTTGGGGCGTTATTGTGGTCGTGTCGTAGACGGGTCCGGCGTAGACGCTGGGTAGCCCGTGGGGGTTGGGAGTGCTCATTACAGTCCGGGTATAGTCCAGTGTATCCGTACACACCCGTGACCAGCGTGTGGTGCGGGTGTGCGTCAATCCAGGCGCTGTTCAGCGCGAGAGGCTGAAAGCCACCACGCGGGGCCCCCAGTCTGCCAGGGTAGGGGGCGTGGCCTATTCACCTCATGGGTTCCCCGTAGGTCCTCCGGGTCTTGGGTCTCTTGGTACCTCGTAGCACCACGGGGCGAATGGGGGGACACGCTCAGCAGGGGCATGCACCCTCGCGAGCGGGGCCACCGATTCGCAACATGGTGCATCGGACGTTGGTAACCGGACCCGTTTGCCGGCTGGCCATTAAGCCAGTCGGCTGTAAAATCCGGCCCTACCACGCCCTGATGCGAGGGAACCACGCCTTCCCCTGGGTGGCTGTAGTACCCCCCTGGGGTCTTTTGAATGGGTTGGGGCAAAACAAGCATTACAGCTCCCATCCAGGGCCACGGTAGCGCGCATACCATCTGGCTGGGTGGCAGACAGCCGCATAAAGCGCTGCTGGGCACTGGATGGGCAGCGCTTGGGCTAGCGCATGACGGTAGGAAAGCGGTGTGGGGACCGGGCGACGCGCGGGGCGTCGGCGGCAGGAGTGCTCGAGCCCGAGCTTGTTAGTACCAGGCGGGGTAAGTCCTGGTCGCACCTAGGGGAGACCGGTCTCAGTGATCCTCTGCCATACGGGTTGGCCACCCGGTTCAGGCAGTAGGTGTTGGTGCTTGGATGGATCGCTGCCGCAGCACCAGAGTCCCCCCGTTAGTACCCAGGTAGTGCGCTAGCTATGCCCCCCCCCTTGTACTACAGCCTTCTCCCCCCTTCTTTTGTTTTGGGTTGGGAAAGTAAACCCCTCCCCCCCCCCGCTTCACGGCAGATGGGGATGCTTCCGGACCCCCGAGCGATGGCAGCGCTCGTATGGGGTTGGCGCACCGCGCACCCAAAGCACACCCCCCCCCTTTTTTTGTAGTAGTCGGGGTTAAGTAAAAAAGGGGAGTCACCAGTTTCCTCGTCGGCAATACAGGTTTATTCCGTGCACCAGCATTACAGTTTCTAAAATTCTTCTTAGTGTTCCCTTATATATATTTCCTTATAATCTCAGTAGTAGTTTATTCATTTCATAGTAGCATTAGTATTCCCCCTCTTTTTTTTTCTATCCGCTCCAGTTGGCTATCCTGAGCATTTATTCCATCATCCTCCTTGAACCTCACGCGTCGCGAAGGGTGCCCGCAAGGGCCCCGCAAGTCGTTTAGTACGTGTTTCAGGCAAAATCGCAGTCGAGCTGTCACTATGTCACCATCGGAGCGACCAAGGCGCAGATTACGAAGACCGTCAACACGCTGAGGAAGGCCCTGGAAGAGGCGGAGCGCCACTTGGCACCTACCCCGGACGGAGGCCGAGCCAGCCCGGACGAGTCGACAGGAAGTAGGCGTGAGTTTAACATCAACTACCACGCACAGTACATTCGGAGTCTCCTTAAGAGACTCGAGGACCGCTGGGAGGGGGCGCACGCGCTGGCCGAAGGTCAGGCCTCCCCGGAAGAGGAGGCCAGCGTCCTAGGGGACTTACAGTCCCACTGGGATGCCAACGCGTGCGACCAGCTCGTGGCAGATGCGGAGCGGCTGCTCGCAAGAGTTAAGGCCGCTCAGGATAGGAGCATCCCTTCCGCTCCAGGCACTGCCCCACTTAGAGCCAATACAGTGGGTGACACTGTCAACCCTACTCATAGGGAGTCTGGATTACCAGCTCCCAACGGCACAATACAGCAGTTACCGCGAGAGATCCGTTCACAAACACGGATTCTCAAGAATACCTTGTCTGTCAATACAGCCTCCTGCGCGATTCCCTCAAGACATTTTGGGATCTGTGGCATACGGAATACCTACGAGTGCTTGCTGAGCGGAACCAACTGCGCTCGAAGAATCAGCAGAGCACCGGACGATCGCCACAAGTGGGGGATGTCGTGTTAATACAGACGGACAATACAAGTAGATCCAATTGGCCACTAGGCGTCATTGTCCAGACTAACCCTTCAGCTGACGGCTCAATAAGATCAGTCGCGGTTAAGCTGGGGAGTCAAAAAGTCCTCAATCGATCGGTTAACCAGCTCATCCCGCTCGAAGTCGCAGCAGAAGACAAGGATTCGATCAAGAAGCCGACGCCTAGGACGCCAACACGGATCCAGCCGCCACGGAAGGCGAAGAAGCAGTTTATCAGATGAGTTTATTCCATCTTGGTTCGTTCTTCGCCATCAATCCCTCCTCATTGTCTAGTCAGTTCAGTTGTCTTAAACTTTTTCTATTCTCTTTAGTAGTCTCTCTTCTCTATTGTCTAATTTAGCTTAAAATTTTCTGTCTCCCCTATTAGATTTGGTAGTCTTCTATTTTAGCTCCCTTTCTTACCGTTAGCTTAGCGTAATTTTCCTCTAGTTTTTAGCCGTAGTTCTTTCCTATCCTCTAACACAGCTTGGCCTCGTAGCTAGTCATCTTAGCGCCGCTGGTTCCAGTAACCGTAGGTTAGACGCGCGCTGTACAGGGTCACCTCGGTGACGCACCCTTGTACCCCATTGGCAACTCGTTAGCGCGTCCAGCGGCAGCTACTCGACAGCCCGCGCTTTTCTTCCCATATAAGTAAGGCGCGGGCCCGGCTAAGCTGCCTGCTTCTGTAGTTACTCTGTCCCTTCTGTAGTGTTGTTTTTCTGTCATAGAACATGTAGATTTCATCATGTACACCCCTTCTCCTCCAATATCGTCAATTCAGTACTCTTCTTGCCCTCTTTTTCACTTTACAGTTCCTCCTTCTTCTGTAGTGTAGTCTCTTAGTAGTGTAGTATTCCTAGTTAGTTATTTTTCTTCCTTGCCTTCGCTTCAGCCTTCTCACTCCAGTATTTCCCTCGATTCGGTCACTCCAGTCAGTTAAAAACTTCCTGTTCGCGCCAAAGCACGGTAGCCGTACATAGTGGGTCCTGAGAAGAAAACCCACCGAGCACGTGAGTCCCTCAGTGGCGCTGATTAGTCATCATCAGCGCCCAGCTGCGCACTTGTCTTGGCGGGAGACGGCACTTTTAATTTTCGTTTTCGTTTTTATCGTGCTCATCGTTCTCCATCGCCCGCTCAGTACAGTCTCCTCATTTAGAAGTCTTTCTAAGTCGATAGTGCGCTCATTACAGCAGCCTGGACAATCCAGGATGATCTCGAAATTATTTTGTTTCAGACTCGTGCTCTTACTTTCATCGCACAATGAGCGACCATTACCAGCAATCGGCTAAACGTGCCCGCACCCAGCGCGACCACGGACGAGGACGTGGAGCGACAACGAGACCGGCCCGAGGCAGAAGGAGTGGATGGACAAGACCGGTATGGAGACCGAGCCCGGACCGTGAGTTTCATTTGTCGCATGCCACTACAGCTCCAACTGGAGACCCTGCGCCTACGTCCGTCAATACAGAACCATCCCCGGCTCCAGTGCCTCCCGCGTCGCCCATGCAGGTGGACCCAGCGCCACCACAGCTTCAGGGATCGTGGGCAGAGCATATGGAGTTTGAAGAGAGGCAGTACAGTGTCGTCAAGACAAAGACTCCTCGTGGAGCTCGCCCATCCAAACCGTCCACTACTACTTCTGCAGTCACATCCAGCGAGCCTCACGATCAGTCTAGTCGACCGACACAAGGGGAGCGTAGAGCCCCTCTTAGGGAGCAGGCCCTTCAGTCCGCGGGACCACCGCAGGTGGTGACGCCGGCACAACAAGGACCTCCTCTCCAAGAGAGGACACCCGAAGGACTGGCGGTAGACCATCAAAGCCAGTACAACCAGCTTCTCGCACTCATTACAGGTTTAGGGCGAACGGAAATGCAAGGTCCATCAACATCGGCGCGCACGACTGCACCCACTTCAGTCCCCATCTCCTCCACTACACTCGTCGACCCGCGCACCACGGACCAGCTTACGGATAGGCAATTCAGGACGGTGTTCGATTACATTCATACCAGCAACATCCTACGCGCCCAGATCGAAGCCCTGGAGATTCCGCCACGGGAGGTCACTCCCGCAAGACGTGAAGACTACGAGAGAGCGCAGATCGTACACCTCATTAAGACACTACAGCGCCTAGCGGCGGCCACTACATCCAGCTTTCATAACCTAGCTACCATGCTAGGTCGCAGCAATCCACTACAGTTTAGGTACGGCGTCCTTATGGGATGGATCCACGAGCTCACGCACAGCATCTCGTCAATCGACGCCAACATCCATCAGCTGTACGAGCTCACCGTACCACGGTTCCTGGACTGGTCAAACGACCAGAACTATTTTAGGTCCACGTTGCAGCTCTTCCACATCACGCCGGAGTCCCTCACGGAGGCAATACAGTTCGCATCGACCGTTTCAGCTCACGCTATCCGGATGATGCGCGTCGTGGAAGCACATCAACTTCTCCTAGTGCTACACCATCGAGTCGGCAACGTCACCGAAGCCGACAGGGAGTATGCATCCACGACAAGGCCTGACGTGCCCGAGCTCATTACAGGGGACCCGTCAACGTATCAGGAGGCATTACAGTGGTGGCGCCAGAACTATTCTGACGCCCTAATGATCGTATCGACGGACGGATACCTCCGCACCCACGCCGTCGACCAACAACTGGAAGAGGCACGACGTACGCGACCGCCACAACAACCGGTCGCGTCAACAGTGGACGCCGCGAAGACAGTCCAGGAGCAGAGCTCTAGCTCTGCTCAGCCGCCATTACAGCCGCCAGCACAACAACCGGCGCCGAGGAGGACATTCCCAAAAAAGGGCGCCACGTCACTCACTACAGCTCTGCAGCAGAAGCGCAAAACGGAGGAGGACCAGAGAAACACCGACCGGCTCGGACCACAACAAGATGAAGAACCTTGGCCTGCCAACCCGTACCGAGGACCGAGCCCGATCCGCCTGGCTCCAGAAGACGCAAGACTGCTGGCGGGATCTCCTCCAATCCCGCCGCCCCCGACAAACCGCGCATGCGCCTTCTGCTCGCAACCGGACCATTACAGTTCGGACTGCTTGCGCCATCCGAGGATATCGGAACGTGTACAGCTCGCCAAGCAGCACAGCCTTTGCTCCATCTGCCTCAAACAACATCGAGGCTTCTGTGTTAGGAGAGACCCATGCAGCAAGTGCAAACAGCCGGGTCATCACAGGGCATTCTGTCTAAAGAACCCGAAGGCCATCGCGGACATAACCCAGCCACCGGACGCCTTCTACAGGATGCTCGAGCTCACCACGTTTCGGCCGTACCCCCCAGGAATGGAGGCTCCAGAACGGCACCCGCTCCCGTTGAAGGCTGCACTGCAACTTCAGCGACAAGCCGCGCAGCAGCAGCCGCCTCCTCCTCCTCCTCCTTCTTCGGCCCGGCGGGAGGCCTCTCCAGGAGAGGAAACCAACAAGCGACGCTACGAAGAGGAGGAGCCGGACCATGAGAGCGACGGATCGTGGTAAGGCAGTACAGCGGGGATGTAACCCCAAAACATGTTAATTACTCATTACAGGTAGCACTCGAATCATTTCAGGTAGTATCCGATCACTACAGCTATGTCGTTATTATTTATGATCCTTCAGTCATTGCAGATAAGAAATGGGCTAGGCACTCCACGAACGCGTTTGGAGGAGGCGATACGTGGAAGGATGGAGAGAAGTCCGAGGGATCGACGGGGCTGCCACATATCCCCCACTGAGTTCCTCCTTTGTATAATGGTTTAATTGTTTATGCAATCCAGTCGTTGAGGTTCCGTGGGGACGAGCAGCGAAGTCGACGAGCTACGACGCCGTGGGGCAGGAAGACCAGTCCGATGGACGACATCGACATCGAATCCACGACGACGACGCGCTCCATGGCGACGGAAGACGATTAGCTCTACGGACGCCAAAAAAGCCTAAGCCATTCTTTTAAAACTCCTTGTTCACTCATTACAGTTTTTTGGTAATTTATAATATTTTATTTTTTTATGAGCTAATCTTCCAGTTAGGCATTACAGAGCAGTGTTGCGTGTCTCACATCCTCGTTTCAGTAGCAGGCGCCGGTCCCAGCGAACAACGAGCAGCTCCAGATCTAGCTCACGGATGGGCTCCAGCATGGACTGAGCGAGCGGTGGAAGTACGCCTTCACGGCGGAACCCGCCTCACCTGCGGTGTGTGAGTGCGCAGTGTTGTATTGTAGTCACTTCAGTGTTGTTATTGTTCGCTGTTGTTTTTGTTGTTTGTTGTTCAATATGATTCATTGTATTCATTCATTATGTACTCAGTTCAGGTCAGTTGTTACACTCCTATTCTTGGTTGTTAGTAGTTTGTTCTTATTTGTTTACTTAGTGTTTTAGTCGTAATAATTAGTATAGTTTTCTAGATAGTAGTTACTTGTTTGTTCAGTATAGCCTGTAGGTCCCATTGTAGGTAAGAAGCCTCCTTTAGTTGTGTAGTAGTGAATTTACGAGGCATTACAGGTAACAGCTGACAAATTTGATTTTTTGTTGTATATAGTTATGACCCACGGTAGCCGTTAGTCAGTACAGGACGAGACCGCTCCAGCGCCCAGCGCATTTTCTCCTGGGCGTTCGGGTTAGACGTGGGTTTCCGGACGGGTCCGTCCGTTCCCACCTGTGATGCAGCCGGTTCCCACTCAATCCAAAAGGGCCTTAAGCCCCACGCGGCAAGACAGGATTCGGTAGGAGCCCCCGCGGAACCAATTTCTTTTCGTCGGCGGGAGTGTCGCGAATGCGATAGCTCGCTCCCTTTCACTTCATACTCCCGCGGGCTACCGTATCCGCTCGGGACCCCGATGAGGCGCTCCCGAGACTCCGGCCTGCCCGCGCACGCTATCGATCGGCGGGCCGGCTATGCGCCGCCCCCCGCCGACTTCATTCCTTACTTCCATCGACACGTCGAGCGGCTGCGCGGGCGCGGCTCTGGGGCGCCGCCATTGTAGCCCGCTTTCATCATCATTCCGGGGATCGTCCGAGCGGAGCCTTGCCGCTCCACACATCGCAATACAGCCGGCTGCAGTACAGGGAGGACGGCGAGCCTGGATGGGGCTCGCCTAGCCTCGGATACCAATACAGTTCCATCGGCCGGAGCGGCCTCTCCTATTCCATATGTCCTAGTATCTAGCTGCTATATTATTCTGGTTGTGCGGTGCTGGTGTATGGAATAAACCGTGGTTATACTTATGTCTCCTGCACAAGACGAGGAAGGTGGTGAGTTCCTTACTATTGTGTTATTGGTATTGGTATTGTATGTGTTTATTGTTGGGTCGCATTGGGGCATTTCATGTTGGGGCGTTATTGTGGTCGTGTCGTAGACGGGTCCGGCGTAGACGCTGGGTAGCCCGTGGGGGTTGGGAGTGCTCATTACAGTCCGGGTATAGTCCAGTGTATCCGTACACACCCGTGACCAGCGTGTGGTGCGGGTGTGCGTCAATCCAGGCGCTGTTCAGCGCGAGAGGCTGAAAGCCACCACGCGGGGCCCCCAGTCTGCCAGGGTAGGGGGCGTGGCCTATTCACCTCATGGGTTCCCCCGTAGGTCCTCCGGGTCTTGGGTCTCTTGGTACCTCGTAGCACCACGGGGCGAATGGGGGGACACGCTCAGCAGGGGCATGCACCCTCGCGAGCGGGGCCACCGATTCGCAACACATGAATCCGACCTCAGCAGGTAAAGTTGTATTCTGTAAAACTACGAGCGATCGTTATACAATAAAAACCTCGACAGCGATCTTCCATGTGATTAGGGGAGGAGGTATGTAGTGTTCAAAATCGTTTTTTATAAAAATAAAAAGGTTTTCACCTGTAGGAACTATAAGTGAAATTTTGCCTCATATAATACCAGATAGTGCGCGCAGCAAAGAACATGCTTTCTTTCTCGCTTTTTTCGGCTTAATTTAAAAGAAATAAAAAGTTGCGCCCACCTGCACTCATTTTCCAATGCATTTGGTTAGAGTACCGGAATGCCTTAATCGTCTGATTATGGTATTTACAGTCATTCCAGTCTATTTACAGTACACTTACTATGTTTTAGCGAGTGTCCCCTTTCGATGTGCTGCTTTTGAAAACAGGACAATTGTGGCTCGATTGTTTCAACAACTTCCATAACCACGGGACAGTCTGTGTGCAACGCAACCATGAGCAGTTCCAACCAAACAACTTACAAGAAGCAGGTGTCGACTGAACTGCAACTGCTGGTTCTCTTTATTATTAAAATATTTCAATAAGTTATTAGTTTTATTAAAATATTTTGAAGAATGCAGATAATTGGAAAACATTGCTAAAGCAGTGCTGAGGAGGTGTATGTTTATTTGTAAGATTTTCATCATGAAGGAAAAGGCATTTGAAAAAGTTTGCCATTTACAGAAATCAGAAGCATGAAAACTTGGGGAGTTATCACTGGCTCACCCTTTAGGATGAGATTCGCACTTACGATATCTACATGCGTGCTAGTCCGTGCAACAAGCGCCATCAGCCATAAAAAGCTGTTAGCACTTGCAATCCGATTTTACTGGCGGCTACAAGCGATGCGTAAAAGGGAAGATTCTGTTCGGTGCTCGCTCGAACCCATTCTATCGTCTTCTACACGGTGTCGTGCCAACGCTTTGAATGCAAGCCGGCATGCAAAATAAATCGCAAAGACGATGATTGTCCGACCGTCTCGTCACAGCTTTGTCCTCTTCAGTCGAATTTATTGAGAATGTAGGAGAGACGGAGTGTGACTTTCCTGCACCTATGTACTAGCCGCTTATGGGATAGCTAGCAGATACTTGAGTTACACCTGCAGTTGCAGCAATTCATCTGAATGCTTCTATTATCCATCCTACATAAATCTCTGGATTTGTTTTTCATTGCGAACTTCATAAGAGCCCTGCTGGATTGTGCAAATCTCATATCATCTGGAGGAAATCAATCAAATGTACATCTGCGAATGGGGGTTCTCCTGCGTCGATGTATAACTAAGGACGGGGCGTGTGCAAAATGAGAGCTCTGAGTACGTGCTTAGTGTTGGAGATGGCAAATATGATCGCTAGCAGAGAGATGCTCGAGCGCAGCCATCATCGTTGACTGAGAATTGTGCAGCGCTCTCTTCAGAAGCTGATGACGTCGTGATTTTGAAGTTTCTTGGAGCATGTTCACTTACTAAGGCTCACTTTTTCTCTTATTCCTCACATGCTTGTTGGCAGCGCTTTCCGAAAAAGTATGAGGTGTACCACTATCACTGAAATGCCCACAAAGTTAAGGTTTCGTTTCTCTCTGTCGCATGTTCGGCCTTGGTTCCTGGATTTTTTGAATGATGTAATTGCCCTAACTTTTAAAAATTTGGCAACACAGCAAGTCGCCATTGCAGTTGTGAAAAATCCAATATCTTCTTGTATTATACTAAACAGGTGCTCCGTAACGCCTATCGGCGTGCCTCGTACTTGCGCGCTTCGCGCGATGTTGCAGTATCACTAAGCTAAGGACAATCACATCAAGCTAACTGCTCTACTTGTGCAGCATTCTTCCCTACCTAGGAGTACAAAAGGGTCACAGTACGTACAGTGCATAGTATGATAGGGTGATCTATTGGTTGCTCACTACTGGTCCTCCCCTAGTGAAACGGTCCCCTATTACTGGTACCAGCCCCCTCAATGATCCACCCTTAGCGGACGACGTCTTCGGCACACCTGATTCCCCAGGCACATTGACGACGTCTTCGGCACGTCCACCTGAGTTCCCAAACACGTTGAGCGAAGTCTTTGACACGTTCTTCTAGTCCCGGGCACATCATGCGACGTATTCCGCAGGTCTCCTGAATCCCCTGGCAGGTAGAAGACGTCTAGGTATTCTCCGCTATTTTCGTGCCCCATAATTTGATCAGTATCGATAGATGGCGATCGAAAGTTTAAAAACGAACTTCAGATTCGTGTTGAGCGACCTCGACTGCCTCCAGGGCTAAAGTTTTGACCGCCTAGATGACATCCACGAAAAATCGATAGCTTGATCAATATCGATTGATGGCGATCGATGCTTTAAAAACGAACTACAGATCCGTGTTCAGCGACCGCGATTACTCCATGACTGAAAGTTTCAGGCAGGTAGAAGAAGCCTGGGTATATACTATTTTTGTGACCCGTAATTGCACTTGTAAATCGTTACTGCAGGTGTTGAAATTCAAATATCTTCTTGTCTTACACTAAAAATGCTGATTTCCTGCGCCTCGAAATAAGCCTTAACAGTCATTTCTCCCTTAAAATCTAGACGATTCACAACACTTTGCTGTAATCATTTTTAATGACAAAAGAATTATGGAGTTTCAAAGAATTTTTAAAATCGAAGATCTGTTCTAACCTTCTTAATGTGTAACTAGTGGATTGGATAAGGTGCTGATTTCTTTATCGGCTGCCCACTTCAAGTCATGTATATGCCAACTATGCGTGCTGACCACGCCGTGGTTGGTAAATTGGTACCAGACCTGTCTGAGAACAATGAAACACTGACTCGCCCGTCTGCTATCACCGCAAATCTTTGGACGACTCATTATTAGTACCCATTCAGTTCAGCCCAAATACACATTCAAATTGCCTCCATGACATATTGAAGCATAAGAGTGCATAGCGTATCTCCAAGGCTATTGATTAAAACCCTGTTCAAACTTTGCGACGGCGGCTGCAAGAGCGACTGGACGGACGGGCATAGTTAATTACGTACTCCACACTCCGTCTGTCGCCTCAGCCGCTTCTGTCGGTCCCGTCGCCGGCGCGAAGTATGAACAGACGGGAGCAGCGACGAGAGCGACAACGCCAGCGCTCGCGCTCTCTCCACCTACCGTAGCGTGAACTCGATTTTTTCTCCGAAGTAACCGTTCTCAACGTAGAGAGAAACAGATGGCCAGATTCTCAATCCGAAGTGCCTAATCTGCAGAAACATAGATAAAATTAATCGGTATTGGTCGACTAGTTCCCTTTACTGCCCCTTACTGCTTGCCCTTTACAGGTCCCCCTTTGCTGGTTTCCCCTTCATTGGGCTCCCGTCACTGGCCGTTTTTACTGGTTCCTCCTTACTCTTCTGAATACCGACGTACTGGTCTGGCTTACTCTTCTGAATCCCAACACACGTTGGACGACGCCTTCGGCACGCCTTCTGAATCCCGACACTCGACATTTGGTCTCCATCCATATCCTGACGCTCTGCCCGCTCAATATATCGCAAACTTGAGCGGTCCGCCGCTAAGGTTATAAATTCGCCAGCAATCGCGCATGGGGAAAGACTGGCTGGCATAGCCGCTCTGTCGAGGGCATCACTTGACATTCGTCGCCTCTCCGTGACTGACAACGTGGTCCACGGATGAATTGAATTATACATAGTGAGATATGGAGTACTCTCTCACATGTTTGATTGCCCATCGATGCTCCTTGTGTTTTGTGTTCTAGCCCATTCATATTTCTTCATCTGCGTGCATAGAACTCGGTTGCAATTACTAAACAGAAATAGAGATAACACAACTCGAACACACAACAACGTTAGGATAAAAAGTGATCTCATGTAACATCAGCAAAAACAAAACGAGACCAAACTAGACAATTTTCTAGAGCGATGTATCAGCTAATTTTTTGCATTGTTTTAGAGCGTTAGAAGGTAACCTTTCTAAAGCTTCAGAAATTCAGCTCCTGCTCGACAGGTGATAAACAAAGATCTTATGTTGCCTTTCTTTCTGGGAATTTAAATTTTTCAATGGCCATTTTTCATGTTGTAAGGAAAGGATAAGGATAGAAGGATAAAAGACGGCGTCACTTAATCCCTTTTAGGAAGCGCCACGCATTCTACTTCCACGAGATATCGTGGAGGCGATTTGAATGCGCGTTTGGTCATACATTACGTGCGGTAGCCAGCCGATGAACGAGTCAGCGTTTTATCCTTTCTAGCCAAGTCTGGTACAATTCACAGACCCCGTGGGGATGGAAGGCTTGGTTGGCCTGGGCGGACAATCCGACCTGGTATCGGATGCACGCGACAGCCAGCACCTCCGACTGCTCTACACGTGCCCATTCGGAGGAAGAGACAAAACAAACCTTAAAGGAGAAGGGGGAGATTTATCAAACTATTAATCATGATTAGAGCAAAATTTCTCCTACGATGGCAAGACTGCGTATGCGAAAAATTCTATTTCGACTCCACATCCTCACCTTTAAGCGCATTTAAAGAGTAATTTAATATGGACAGCTCTGGTAAGCCGTGGGAATGAACGCCTTTGCTGAATAAATTTCAAAAATTATCACAGTTTCAATTACTTCCAGATACAGTGGACATTGGAAGAGTTTGAAGATCTGCTTCTTCTTGCTTTTTCGGTATAAGATGAATTGTTACGCGTTGGGGCTGCAGCGCTGGAAATAAAGCACATGTGGACCTGAAAGGTCGCTCACGAGGTTGAAGAATCAAGATGTAGTCGAAAACACTATTGAGATTTTTCGACTGAAGAGGTGTACTGCACGATGAGAGAATCTTCGGCTAAAGACGTGTTTGTCACGAAATCTCTTTCTTTTTTCGGTGTACTTTAGTCCTACTGCTCATTTCCACTCCGTAGCCATATGGGACTTGTTTTGTTGTTTTTGATGCACCCTCTTCTATTTCTCCTAGAGCTTCTTCTAGGCGTTGAAGATTGCCCCGAAAAGCTCGGGTCTATTGGAACCTTTACCAATGGCGCTCTGAGTTATTCCATTCCCTCTTGTTTGAAGCGCGCCAATTGCGTTTTCAATTTCGTGAGTGAGAGTAGTGGGTGAGTAGTCGCTTAGGCCTTCCATTGCTGACCGCGTGATTAGAACGAAGCGATCGCACCGCGCCGTTTTGTCGCGATACGGTGCAAATGGAGCCTTAGGACTGATTCAAACCTGCCAATATTAAAGCGCACAGTAAATGAAAGGCAAACAGCAGATTAATATGAAACAGGCGAAATCTAAATCAGAATCAATTAAACTACTTCACTAACCAAAAACAGGAATAAGCTTTAAATGAGTCTGAACTAAAAGCTAGTCACCGTAGCATTTACAGGGTGAACCAAAATAACGTGGACAAGATTTTTTCGTCATAATTATAAAACAACCAACAATTCAAGAAAACGCCGACTAAATTACAACAACGCAAACATTAGGGTACGTCATGTTCAAGTGGTTTCGTAGTGGCCTCCCTTGCAGCGGATGCGGAGGGCCAAACGTTTCGCGAATTTTTCGGCGATGGGCCGCAGGTCGTACCTGGGAACAGATTCTGTTCACGGATGAGAAGGTGTTCACCGTGGAGCAGGCGCACAATCGCCAAAATGGTAGGATGTGGTCTACAGAGGCTCCAAGCACCTCTACTACCTTCCAAAACCCACAATCTGTCATTGTTTGAGGCGGAATCTGCGCCAGCGGCAAGACCCCTGGTTTTCGTGGATAACGGAGTGAATATCGACAAGAATGTGTACCAGCGAGACATTCTTGAGTCCGTAGTTCGTCTTTGGGCCCAGCAGCACTTCGGTGATGCCGATTGGACGTTCCAACAGGACTCTGCACCCGCACATTGTGCGAAGAGTGCGCAGGCGTGGTGCAAGGTCAATTTCCCCGATTTCATCACGCCTTCGGATTGGCCGCCGTATTCTCCGGATTTGAATCCGATGGACTACGGTGTGTGGGCATTTTAGAGGCTAGGGTCGGCGTCAAACGCCACCGCAGTCTCGAGTCCCTGAAGGAATCCTTGCGCCAGGAGTGGGAACGGTTGTCTCCTGATGGCCTGCGGCCCATCGCCGAAAAATTCGCGAAACGTTTGGCCCTCCGCATCCGCTCCAAGGGAGGTCAGTTCGAAGCCACGTGAAAGTGACGTACCCTAATCTTTGTATTGTTGTAATTTAGTCGTCGTTTTCTCGAATTGTTGGTTGTTTTATAATTATGATAAAAAAATCTTGTCTACGTTATTTTGGTTCACCCTGTAGAAGTCGCTAGATAAAGATTTGTAGGCCGAAGTGTCACAAGAATCAATAGTAATGAGCGACCAAGACAGATGGCAACGACTCAGAACCAGTGGCGAATTGTGCGCTTCTTAGCGAGATCCTTCCCAAATGCAGCGTTGATGTTACGAGCTGCGGCCGCGGCGTTCATTCATGTAAGTAGAGCACCCACAATACCACGTTGATGCATACTGTAAAAAGGCGTCAAAAACTCGGTAAGAGACAATTATATCACAGAAGCTACGAATGGTCAGAAAGCGTAGTTCCCGCGCTTTCAGAAACGGTATAGGATTCGTGAAACGGGAACACATTTAGCCACGAAAAATCGAACAGAATTTGAGGTAGAAAAATCAGCCATTTCATATGCAACAACCTAATAAGTAATGTCAAGAACAGCTCCGATTCCTTTTCTCAGTTACGACTACTTAAATAAGTATTCGATACAAAACAATCTTCTGTCATCTCCTGGTCGAGCACTCCAGCGAGTTCAGACGGCCATGCTGACGACGGCATCCAAGGTGACGTTGGATGTCTGCTGAGTGTGCTGCGGGAAGCAATCGCTTGTCATTCATTCCGGTCTTATCCAGTCGAAAATTCTATTCTGGCCTCTTCCTGAGAATAGAAGGTCTTGATGAACACATGCTCTTCTTCGCAAATTCTTTCCTCAGTTCTGAAAAAAGCCTTGCTCATATCAAATTCGTCTTCAGTGTATTCGGGTTCCGCTCTCTTAGGTATTATTCTCCGAGCATACTCGCCATATGCTCTAACATGTGTGCGGATTTATAAAATACCTATATCGGTGAATTGATCAACTCTTTCTTTATTTCATTGTCCTCGAATGAGTGGTTGAGTTAGCGTTCGCATATCCTCTCGTGTTCTGTACCTGATACTGAATTCAAAATATTGGCATCCTGTGGGTGTAGGACAACGTTGACATCTACCTTCAATGTTGTCCCACACCCACAAGATGTCAATGTTTTGAATTCACATCTACCTTCACGGGTACGACTTTATTTGGTTAGATTGCTGGAATAGGTTTCAAGGTAGGCTGTGGCCATATGCTCTCTAAATAAAATGTAGAATACAGTACTGGACACGTCTTTTGAATAGACGCCGCAAAAACGCCATTTAGCGGTTTTTTGCGTTTTTTTATTTATAAAACCAGCCTAAAGTCACCCGTTCGAAAAAGCAAGGGCATACTTGAGCTCAGGAATGGTTAAGCTTGAGGTTCGGGAATCGAAGGCGGGGGGGGGGGTCGTACTCTTCCGGTTTTGGCAGAGGATTCTCTCTTATTATGGGACAAGTACAAAAAAAAACGTTTCTTCTCAGCATTCAAGAATGATTAACAGGAGTTGAAAAATGACGCGTCGAATAGGGATTGATGCTCCACGTCCTCAAAGAAATAAGAAGTGCTTCTTGTTCCTTTTCTTGTGGCGATAGAAAATAGACCTCAATTGAATAAACTAAAATAAACTTTCCGTGTAACGAGCGATGAATATTTAAAGCTGCAGTCTCGCGTAACCCTCATCGATACCTGTTCGACTTTCCAACTCACTCCTTCGCGTCTGCTTACATTCATCAGGAGTCAACCCTATTTCTATGCTCAGAAGTTACAGCTTTTGAAAAAAGGTGTTGGAAGAAATTGAGTAATCCCATTTCTAATAATTCTTTAGGTGCCGCGACATTACCGTGCTTGCATAGCGTCGCTGGAAGTGTCTATTCGATTAGGAAGTAAAAAGGATTTGAAGTCCATAGCACCTCGTGTTTCCCAGAGTGGCTTCAATTCCTATTTGCTTGTTGGAAACAGAAGTTCAATTGAAAAGTGGGGTTACTCCTCTACGTAAAACAGGCGCACATTTCCAGCAGTAACCTACCTTCTGTTGCTTCTTTCGCTGAATCATGGTGTGCTGATTATGAAGCCGACAAGTTCTAGTCAAGCCCTTTTTCTTGTAGTGTGCCCACCACTACAACCTTATTTGGCTTCTCTTCGCTATTTCTTTCGCCTTCATGGTGCCTGAAAGTGGCCTTCCTTCCATTGCAAATAGCACATCCATCCAGATTCCGGTCTTGCAGTTGAATGCCACATGCATGGCTTGGGGTGGTGTGCCCCTTCATCTGAGCCCCTCTCAGCTTCGATGCACGCCTAAGCCTCGCTGCAATGTATCGCATCATCTATGATACCATTAGGGGAACTAGCATCATAGCACTGCTTTCATTCCATCGTTTCATGGATGCTGCTGAATCATTTAAAGACCTCAGGCAGTGCTTGTCCTTTGCATTCGTGGAAAAGATGAGAAATCTCTGAAAGGGCCTTTGCCATCTTACGATTAGGTGCCGCCCATCGAAGTTCTCGACTACCTTCTTTAAGGTCATTTGAGATAACTGATTACGCGGTCTTAATTTTGTTTTAAATTACATTTTATCAAATCTAATCATGGGTATCTCTTTTAGGCTTTTAACTTGAAGTTATGCATGATACTTCGACCATAAGGTCGCATCTAACTGATGGTGAGCATGAATACTTACCTGAGCAATGACTTATAAGCATGTCTGGCACCGATTCATTGATCTGGAGCAGTGGATGGCTTGGTAGGCCTAGGTGGGAAATCTGAGCAAGGAATCTGGAATCGGCTTCATACGACAGCCGACATCTCTTCCTACTGCGCCACCACACGCCCGTGAAGAATTTCCCGGGGTCCTACATATAATCCTTAATAGAAAATATAGAATGAGTGAGTAGGGGAGCCTTCATTCCTTTTGATACAGAGCAGTCAACATATATGTCGTTCAAGTCCTGTAAAAACTGGCCAAAACATTAAAAAACAACGGTCAACATAATTCCTGGTTTTCATATAGGAGGATGGCTTCTAGAAGCTGCGCAGACCCCACGTTAGCTCTAGGAACCGCAGTGTTCTCGTCAAAATAAACATCCAGTGAAGAAGTTCGCTAACGAAATTTTCGACCACCCCAACTGCCTAATTTCGCCTGCTTTGACATTTCGGCACAACCTGCTGCCCTTTAACGTGATTTGTGCAGTTCGGAGTCATCACACGTGTAGTGCTAAGGATGCGGTGAAGAAGCGCAATCACGTCCTTTGCAATCTCGTCATATTGTTTTTGCCGCCGGCGCTGTTCGTGGCTTTTCACCACTCACTGCCCTTCAATATTTCATTATGCCGCCTCCTATAGAGGTTCGCTGAATGTGTCGACCGTCGACGTTCCACTCCAGAAGCGAGCCACCTCATTTTCACGATGACCCCGGCTTCAAATAGCTTTCCATTTCATGGCGACGATTATCGGAATTCTAGGACATTCAGGGAGCGCCGATCCTTTTTTCTGTTGCGTTCAATCTTTCTCTCATGTTCCACATGATATTTTGTTTCTGCATTTCGTTTTCTAGGACAATTCTAGGACTAAGTACATAGTGAATAGTAATAGCAGTAATAGATAGTCAGTTCTAGTCTAGTAATATACCATAATAGAATTGCAAATATTAGGTTGACCAAGAATTTTTGCCGTATCCGACCTCTGATTTCAGAAGATCACAACTTCGTCCATCCTAATCCACTTTGGTTGATGGAAGAACTATTACCAGTTGCAGAGATTTGGGCAGTTAGATTCACAAGCTGTCGAAAGATTTCTTGAACCTGGGATAGATCTCTTCCCTGGAAGGCTTCCCGGTAATATGAAAAGGTTACTCTGTGTAAGCGTCTTGCATGGAGATTATGCAAAACAGGTTAAAGGATAAAGTCGAATTTCTACCCTTTCTGAGCGAATGAGTTCGAAGATGTGCTTTATTTTCCAGAGTGGGACAGATTTGCAACGGGTTCTCGTAGATTGTCCACAGATTCTCATCAGCATCCTCGGCTCGACACTACTATCTTGTCCTCCATACCGAGAATAGATACGCCACATACCAAACAGTACCTGGACCTCTTTGGACTCACCAAGAAGCTCTGTTCTGGCCGCAGTAGGGTCTCATTCAGGCCAAGTAATATGAACAACATTTGTGTTCAACACCTATTCCTCTTGACGTTGACCTATTGTGAGCAGAGCTTTACACGAATTTCATTATTTGCATTTCTCGTTCACAACGTCTCTTACTATTAGGTTAATCGAAAAGTCTTGCAACACTAGCAGAACAATATTACAATACAATACAATATAATACAATACACAAAAACTCACACCCCGATATAGTCCTCGTCCAAGTCTAAGAACCTGCCCCATCTTCCGGACAGCCTTTCAATTCATTCCGCCAGAGGGCTGTGAGGAAAAGGATCAGAAACCTCCATTTCCAGTTGACGTTGATCATCGAACTCTCTATCTCGAAGATGCTGCCTCAGAGCTCTGAACAGGAGGTAGTCCGAAGGAGCGTGGTCTAGAGAGTGCAGTGGATGGTGCAGAACTTTCCAGCCTAACTCCTGGATTTTCTCGCGACTCACTTTTGCGACATGAGGGCGCGCGTTGTCGTGCAGCAGGTGGACATTTTCCCGTTCTGAAGTTTTTAGCGCATGGCGTCGGCCAAGCTCTGGAGCTGGGTAGCGTAGACAGATGTTGCGACTGTGGTCACTGTCACTATCCAGCAACTCCCAGTAAATCATGCCTCCTGAGTCCCATCAGCAACACAGAAGAACCTTCTTTCCGTGGTGTCCACGTCTGGGTTGCCTTGGAGCTGGTTCTCCGCGTGGGAGCCATTGGCTCTTGCAAGTGTGGTTAACATAAAGAACCCAGCTTGCATCACCAGTAACACTGTTCTTCAGAAAGTCCCTTCTGTGCGAGCGAAGAAGCAGCGACTCAGCAACACTGATTCGGCATACCTTGTCAGAGTCACGCACTAATGTGGTACCCAAGACGATAAGACTTTGATGTGCATACCCAAGGATCTCCAACTGCCTCACGACGGTGCTTTGCGTACATCCAAGTGTCGCCGCCATTTTGCGAGTGGTTGAATTTGGGTTCACCTTGAAGGTTTCGCGCAAGCTGTCTTCTTCCACAACAGAGGGGGATCCGGAACGAGGTCGATCTTCGAAACAGACATCTCAAGCCTTGAAGCGCTGACACCAACGGGCCACCGTGGAATAGTGAATGAGTTCCTCCTCGAATGCATGTTGGAGGCTGCAGTCCTTGCGGAATGGCCTCGCAGAAATTCTTAGTAGATGATAAGTCGCGGGATGCTGCTGCTTATCGTTGACATTGCTGCCGTATTCGTGCTCGACGAGGCCCTATATGGTATGCTTGAGGAAGCTTCGAGAATGTACTGTGACGTCACCACACAAGATCAATACTGTAAGAGCTTTAACAAATTTAACAGGCAGTAGCGTAAAGTGTTGCAAGACTTTTCGATCAACCCAATAGTATTTCACCTCTAGGTTTTTAGGCTTTTGGGTTTAAGCTCCTAAATTTCGATTCGATTCCCTACATAGCGTTCCCAGTTGTTCAAGCCATAAAAATCCACGTTATGAAAAAAAGGTTAGAAACTCCAAATTTCAAATTTTTCAAAAAGTACTCTAATAGCATTAAAAACTATGCTTTTTCTTTTCTTATTATTCTTTTCCGTCTTTTTCATGGTGCTGAAACGTCCGTCCCATCGTCGTCCGAAAAAATACAGAATAGTAGCAACTTCCAAGTATCAAAACGGCGGTGACATGGTACATGATACCCCTGTGTCAAAATCATCACCTTGGCATTAAGGTCTTCTGTCCCTTTCAAAAATGTTGACACCTGAAATGTACTCAAAAATTTGAAGGCATCCGCGTCGAGTCCTTCGCTTCGGGAAACTGCCAGAGTAAAAAGAAACATCTCTCCATAATAAACTTGTGAAATTGGAACACTTGTGGAAACCGTAGCACATTCGCACATTTCTACATTTCTACGTTCACTGGATAAGGAGTTTTATGTTCGTACAAGTTCTTCGTCCTAGATTCTGTCCTGAACTAGGCATAGAATTCTTCTTAGGTAATCAAGTTGTGTGACTTAAAGTTTAAATTTCGAGGGAATACGGTGTTGAAGAATTAAGTTCTAGCCACTTTCAGCTAGATAGTCAGGTACATACACTGAATAGGTTTGGTTTAAAGATTAAGAAATTAAATGAACTTCAGAACGTTTACCGTAGGTAGCATGCTCTAAACAAAATAGTCTTTTATAAGGTCGCGATGCATTGACTTTATTTGGTCCCATAGAAAGGAAGTCGTATCTAGATTCTGGCATAATTCTAAAACCGCTAGCTCCGAAAGGCAGCCAGATGAAACACTCGAGCTTGCTCGGTTTGAAGGACGAAGACTGTCTTAGTGAAAGTCAAAATAAGGTATCCAAAAAAGAAAAAGGTAATCCCACCTTCACTGTAGGAAACGCCCTCCAGATGTCCTCGTGGCAGCCTCCCCTCCACGCTTAAGCTCTCCACTCCGTCCACATTAGTCATGAAACCTCGCAATCGAGTTATAAGAATACATCCTGCTGGAACACCGCACAAAGGGGTTGCTGAAAGCGAAAAAGAGAGTCATGAAACGATGCCATTTTTCAAAAGCACACTACATATGCAATACTCACGTAATCAAGTGTTGATGTTTTGCATCAGCGCGTCCAGCAGATTTCCTTTTCTGTCTCACTCTGCAATTTTCGTGGCAAGCATACAGATCAGTGCAAAAGGTTTGAAAACCTAACCGCCAACGCAGAAAATCGAGGCTAGAAATTGGGCTGCATGAGCTGATCGTTGTTGTTGTTTCATCTGAATCTCGTATACGTTTTGAAGAACTGGAGCAAATATTCTCTTGAAAACCGTTCTTGAATTACTTTATAGCAAGAAGGGACGTCCTCGTTTTCATGTTTGTTTGCTTTTTTAGTACACAGGCTAGCCTGTGCGGTTATAACAGCGTCAGCAATCAAGACGACAAATCAATAACCAAAACGCAATTAAAAAAAGCATGCAAGTAGTAATCTACAAAAAATATCAAAACAAATTTATTTGGATTTAGATGGATCTGTGGTGGTCACAACAGCGATGTTGCAGGCTTTCCCTATTTCCGAACAAGACCTTTGCATAGTGACGTCGAGGCTTTGATGTGCAGTATTCTGTTCGTGCGGCAATTTTTTTTTAGCACAGTGCGTAATTGGCCTTCAAACGTCCAAGCCTCTTAGAAAATAAGGTTCCATTGCTAGAGGAAGATTAAAAATGTATGTGTTCAACGGCGATACACATCCTATACCCGTTTTGGTGGGATCTTTTTTATTGTCAGCTAAAAAAGAGGATCGTCTTCGCGACCCCATACAAGAGCGGAGTGGCGACACTCGACCACCACTGTGTTGCAGGTCTATTATTATGATAAACTATCGTTAATCGGCTCTTCATTCGAGAAAAACCAAGTACGTAGAATTCCCGTTTCCTCCGTAGGAGGTTGTTGGCTTAGGAATGACATGTCCCTTAAGAGGCACCAAAATTTAAAGCCTATTTCTACAGAGTCGAATAAACATAGAAAGAGTAAGGACGGCATTAAAAAGACCGCTGTTTGGGAGACACCCTGCGAACCTCTTCTGCGGGATATTGTGGTGGCATTTTGAACGCGTCCTTGAGCTATATAACGACTTTCGGTGGCGAGCAGATTATCATACCGGCGATTTACGCATCCTAGTCAACTGTGGTACTAACTTACCCGACGGTTGATCCTCGACGGTTTGACGACTGGGTTGGCTTTCACAAAAACCGAACTAGGAATATTAATGTGCCAGTCATACGACAGTCTCCTTCACGCTATCACTCACATAATTGGCAGCTAATAATGATTAATGGCATAGATAATAATGTGAATTATACTAGGTGTTGTGTTTCTTAACATTCATTTACTAACGAGCTTTTAAAACTCCTTTGGTGTCTGCAGTCTTTCTAATAAACGAAAAGATTTTTTAGGAAACTGGCTTCGAAACAGTATAAGGTCAGCTGAAGGGATTAGAAACGGCGATGAATGCTGAGCCTTATGCGTATGTACGATGCTGCGCTATAAGGTGGAACACCCGTTGCTATCCTCGCCCAGATCAGTTTTTGCTTTTCTGAACAGCTACTTCGCGAACTTTTGTACTAACACTATCATTACGTACACACTGATATGGCGATATCCAGATAGATCAATCACCATGTTATATAGACAAGAAGAGTAGGGTGCGACCATGGCTTTATGTATTGGGAGATTTTTTTTCATTTTCATTTTCATTTATTGCACAAGTTGTGCGCCTTAAACAAACAACAGTAGGCAGGAACAAGAACATATTCTGCAGTCTGAGTATTTTTTCAACCCTTTGATCTTAATGTTTAGGAATCTTTTATAAGATTTGTGATCGTAGCAAACTCGTAGTTAGTAATTGGAGAGAGGCGAAATGAATATGGCGGCAGCAGGACGAAAAGAAAAGTAGAAAGAAAAAGAGCTTTGTGTGTTAATGCTTCTGTGCCGTTGCCATCACCAGTACACCATCAATAAGCGGAAACGATGTGAGAGAGCGAGGTGGCGATGTCCGTTCCTCCACGTGGTGCCACTGGAAACTGCTTGCTTTTGCAAGCCGAGCCAAACACGGACATTCGAATGCAGGCGACAGGCCCTAGTGACAGGCCGGCCTACGAACATCCTGTGTCACATCATATGGTTGATGGCGTTTCAGACTTCTCGAGATAATGCTACGGCGTCCGCGGGAGCCGACGCGAACTCGCAAAGCCCGGCGAGTGTGAAAAGTGTGCGAGGGTCCCTGATGCGAGGACGGCATCGGGGGGCAACTGAGCTAGTCCGAAAGTCCCGTAACGTAGGCAAGACCCGCGTAGCAACGTTGAATGTGGGTACGTTGACGGGTCGTGCGAGTTGGTAGAAGCACTGGAGCGAAGAAAGATAGATTTCTGTGCGGTGCAGGAGACGAGGTGGTCCTGCAGCAAGTCAAGGGACATAGGATGTGGCTTCAAGGCCGTTCTATGTGGAAGTCCCAGGACCACCAGTGGTGTCGGTGTGATCGTCTCCGAGCGTTTCCGTGACGCGATTGCAAGCGTAGAGCGTTTCGATGACCGCTTGATGAAGATTGTTGTCGCCGTAGAAGAGCGACGATGCCATTTCTTTTCTGCGTATGCTCCGCAGACAGGCTGTTCCGAGCAAACCAAGGACGAGTTCTGGTCCCTGCTTGATGAGAAGACAGCGGAAGTACCGTCACAAGATATGGTTGTTGTGGCAGGTGACCTTAATGGTCACGTCGGAGCAACGAAAGACGGCTACAACTGTCATGGTGGTTTTGGATATGGGTCGCGCAACGCCGATGGTGAGCGTATACTTGAGTATGCAGACTCACATGACCTCACCATCGTGAACACCAAATTTCGAATGCGTGACTCCCACCTCATCTCGTTTTATAGCGGGAATGCTAAAACGCAGATTGACTATGTCCTTGTTAGGCGTGGCGACCAAGGCCTTGTCACAGACGCGAAGACCGTGCCGTATGAGACGGTTGCCACGCAACACCGTCCACTGATCTGCTCGTTGAAGATCATACCTTCGAGGTGTAAACATGTCGAGCGATGTGGGTCGGCTAGAATCAAATGGTGGCGACTAAAAGAGAAGGAAGCGGCAGTTATCTCTCGCATTCGGTTGCCGACAGTGACAACTGTCGACGAAACCTGGAAGGGCGCTACCGATGCGATAACTCGGGCTGCATGCCTTGAACTCGGCACAACGAAGCCTGGACGACGCTGGGTCGACAAGCAGGCACGGCTGTGGACTGATGATGTCGGAGAGAAAGTCCGAGAAAAGAAACGGCTCTATCACGTGTTTATCGGTGATAAAACAGTCCATAATTGGCGGAACTATCGAGAAGCAAAGAAAGCGGCAAAGAAGGCAGTGGCCGCTGCTAAAGCCGCATACTGCGCTGATGTCAGCAAAAAATTGGAAACGCGCGATGATGAGCGTTATATTTACCGACTCGCCAAAGCTCGCTGTCGCCAAGCAGAAGACATTGAGAAGTTCTTTGGCATTAACGACGAGAGCGGTCATCTTCTGATGGATCGTAAGAGGGCTGTGAAGCGATGGCACGACTACTTCGAGGAAATCTCGAATGTAGAATTTGAACATCCTGCTGTTCCTTTTGCATCACCTGTATACGGTCCCGTTCAGAAGATCACAGTGAGCGAAACTGAAGCAGCCCTGAGGAAGATGAAGTCAGGCAAAGCCACTGGTCCCGATGACCTGCCAGCTGACCTGTGGAAGTCGAAGGGCTGGTGCCCTGCTGACTGGCTGACTGCGTTTTTTCAATCAGGTTGTTGCTGAGAAGAAAGTGCCTGAGGGTTGGCAGGAAAGCACGACCATCCCGATTTGGAAGAAGAAGGGCAGTCCTGCGACTGCGCCAGTTACCGTCCAATTCGTCTTCTTTCGCACACCATGAAAATCTTTGAGCGAATTGTCGACGGACGTATCCGGGATGTCGTATAGCTTTCCACGAATCAGTGTGGTTTCGTATCTGGCTGTGGCACCGTTGATGCCATTCACGCCGTTCGTCTTCTGCTAGAGAAGCACCGCGAGAAACAGAAACCGGTGCATTTTGCCTTCGTGGACTTGGAGAAGGCCTTCGACCGCGTTCCGCGAGATGTTATATGGTACGCGTTGCGACAACATGGTATCCCTGAAGAGCTTATTGAGTGGGTGCGCATCCTCTACTCGTGCCTAATAAGCCGAGTGCGAGCACCAGCGGGCGCCTCGATGGAGTTTCCCATCTCTGTAGGGGTGCATCAGGGATCTGCGCTATCCCCACTGCTCTTCGTGGTCGTGATGGATGCAATCTCACGAGATCTCCAAATGGCGGCACCTTGGACGCTGCTGTATGCTGACGACGTCATGCTTGCATGTGAAGACAAAACCGAACTCGAGCGACAGGCACAGACGTGGTGCGATCGTTTGGCATTGTTCGGTCTCAAGATAAACGTCAAAAAGACGGAATACTTGACGACGGATGTGAATGAGCACGAATCTATTAAGATCGATGGTACTGAGCTCTCACGAGTGACATCTTTCAAGTATCTTGGGTCAACAGTCACGTCCGATGGCAGCTTAAAGATGGAGGTGAATGCGCGTGTGAGTGCAGCCTGGTCCAAATGGCGCTCGCTGACTGGGGTGCTTTGCGACAGGACAATACCTGAGCACCTCAAATCGAAGGTTTATAGAACAGTAGTCCGCCCAGTAGTGACGTACGGTGCTGAGTGCTGGCCCGTGACGAAGGAAGTTGAAAGCCGCCTCAGTGTAATGGAGACGAAGATGCTACGGTGGACGGCTGGAGTTACGCGTTTGGACGGCGTTCACAACGACACCATACGACAGAGGTTCGGTGTCGCCCCGATGTCCGAGAAGCTGCGCGAAGCTCGTCTTCGATGGTACGGCCACGTCCTTCGCGCTAACGACGCACCGTGTGTAAGATTGGCCTAAATCTTGTGGTCCCTGGAAAGCGGCCCAGAGGACGCCCGAAGCAGCGTTGGCTAGATGCGTTGCGCTTGGACTTAGAGATGGCTCATGTGCACCCTGATCAAGCATTTGATCGGGAGAATTGGCGTCACCACACCAGAAGAGCGGACCCCGCCACGCGGGACAGACGCTAATGAAAATGATGATGGTGATGATGTGAGAGAGCGAGGACAATGTATGAAATGATGAGAATGTGAAGACAAGACAACGAGTAATGCTACGAACTGATAATTTTAATGATGGTTCGAAAAATACTCATATAATTGACAACAGCAATACAGAATACTACTCATAAATAACCCTAAAGCAAGTTTTATTGATCTGCCGGTGTCTTCATGGAATTTACGAGTGTGAATGTTGCTGCTGAGGACGGAAAGTGGTTAGAGACTGAAAGCACTAACGGTTGCTTACTCTTTCTAGAAGCTGCAACAATTCAATACTTTCCAATTTTTTCTTGAAGCTAGAGCTGTCCTCGGATTGCAGAATTTCAGCGGGCAAAGCTGCCATCCACCTCGCAACTCTATAAAACACAAAGCTGAATAATTTGCTGAAACCTCTCCTTTGAATGCGCTGATAGTGTAGGTTAAAACCACCTGTTCTCTTACCACACGGCCGGGATATCCAGTACTTACTAGGTGTCAATTTAGTTTCCCTGCGTAGAATGCGGAAACAAAACAAGATCAGCAACAGCACGTCTGTGTTGTATACTTTTCAATCCCAACAATTTCAATCGATTAGGATAATCAGGTAAATCAACAAAATTCGTTCGTGCGTTGTTGGCACGGTGGAAAACCAGTTTCGTGAAGGTTTTTTGAACACTTTCGATTCGCAAAATCTCTTTCTTTTTGCTCGGGTTCCATAGTTGAGAACAATACTCTAGATGAGGAACAAAGTAGACTTTGTACAATGGCATAAGTAAACGAGGGTCACTCGTATGAACGTTGCGAAAAATCAGAAATAGAGTACCAAAAGCTTTTTTAACCAAAACCCTAATGTGTTGAGAGAAATTTAATCTTGAGTTGAACAATACACCTAGATCTTTTGCTAGATCTGCTTTTTAGTGGTATGCCGTTAACACTGTACTCTCTAGCCGATCCTTCTCCAATGTGCATGACGGAGTTTTTATCAAAATTTACGGTCAGATTCCAGCGGGATCATAATCGGCTAATACCACCAGGGACCTCTCAAGTGCTGAACAAACACTATCGGAATTCTGTCTATTATAGATGCCATAGATCTTGATTTCATCTGCATAAAGCTAAACTCAGGTTCGGTGAGGTAGTTAGAAATTCAGGCAAATCCATGGTATAAATCAGGAAAAGTTAAGGCAAGAGAGCGCCACGCTGTGGAACCCCGCTTCGGCAATGATGTCTAGCCGAGAATTCCCTTCCAACCTTTACAGTCATAAACCTGTTACTCAAATATGAAGTGAACCACCTTAACAAGTTACCGCCGATTCCCAGGAGCTCGAGTTTTGAAATTAATTTAGCGTGACCCACTATGTCGAAAGCCTTTGAGAGATCTATGTGGATGACATCCATTGACATGCCTTGATTGACAGCAACATTCCACTCAAATAAGCTATCAATGAGGTTGGTAATTGTTGAAGCTCCAGACATAAAGCCGTGTTGTTCAGAAGGAATAACACGTGGCATCTCAAGCCGCGCAAGAAGTTTCTGTCTGATAACCTTTTCCATAACCTTTACAGGGCACGGCGTAATGCTTATCGGACGGTACTGAGATACTAATTGAGCTCCAGTAGTCTTAGGAATTGCTGTGACTAGTGCCTCTTTCCAAACCTCTGGTATTTCACCATACAGCATTGAGGCATTGAAAATGAAGGCTAAGGGCTCAGAAAGCGGGTCGGCACATTTTTTGAAAACAATGGGCGGGATACCATCACAAGGCTCAGTAAAAGATAGTTTCAAGTGTTTGAGAATTTTGAAGATCTCAGATCGGTGAAAGAAAACATCACAAATCTGGAATCAAAAGCGAATGGATTCACAATAGAAGATGAAGAGGTATTTGGTGCAGAGTCGTAAGAAAAGACGCTTGCAAAGAACTTTCCCAGAGCAGTAGCTTTTGATTTATCGTTAAAGCACGATGAGCCATCTATATCAGTAAGCAAGGGATTTGTCCGGCAGATTTAATTTTTTGCTTCGGATACAAGCATGAAGCCTTTTTACGGAATTTGCTTAGATAAGCCGTCGTTCCTTATACGCCCAGAATTTTTTGATATGGAAATCAACGTCTTTGCAAATCTTTTTATATAAACTATTGTTTAGTGGATCGGCTTTGCTGAAAAATACGCGCTTTTTCTGTGAAAGCAAGTTTCGAATGTGAGTAGGAAGCTTAAGCTCAAGAGAAGTGCAGAATTTGAAGGGTACGTGCTTTGAAAGGACATCGTATACTACAAAACAGAACCTACGATAAAGATCAGAGCAAGATGCATAACCTTCGAGCAAATGGGCCCAATCTACACTAAAGAAACTCAAATTAAGAGAAGCATAATCAACGCTGGCGAAATCTGGTGTTGGGATACCCCATGAAGGTTCGTGAGAAGCGCATAGTCTGAAATCAATAGTGCAATGATCGGATGTGGAGAGAGGAGGATGAATTCCAACGTTGGTTACAAAGTTGTTTGATGTCAGAATTACGTCGAGTGTTTTGTCGTGATGAGAGGGTTGGGTAACATGTTGTTTCAGACCACAGTCAATAAAGAAACAGAGGAAGTGTGCTGAGACGGAATCTAGTGGGTTCATATTTTGCCAATCAATTTTGAGATTGAAGTCTCCGAGCAATATAGAACTTCCCGAAACCGACAGTATAAAGATAGCGTCAATGAGACCTTCATCATCACTTATAAGAGAATTTGGAGGACGATGAACCAAAATGAATCTTAAAGGCATACATGGGCCCATGTAAAACATGTCCAAGCACAAAACATCTGCTTTCAACACAAAATTGTGTGGAACTTTCTTGGTACATACGTTATTGTTGACAATGCGCGAAACTCCTCCTCCTCTACATCCACTTCTATCAGCTCGAAATACGTTGTATGGGAACTGTTCACAATTTCAGGGTCATTGATTTTAGGGGATAACCAGGTTTTGGTAATAAAATGATATCCAGATCACAGTCGTAAATGAGACAGTGAAGGTTATGCAACTTGTTTGCGAGGCTTCTAGCATTAAAGAGGTAACAGGATAGTGGAGATTCACCGTGCCAGCTTACACGTTTCCCGTGTTCCTACTAGGCAACTCCAAGATGCGTTTCAACTGACCACGATACACTACCCATTCGCGGTTCACCTAATTGCGTTCCCTTGCCAGATTACTCAGTCCTCAGTAGTTAGTGCTTACGTTCTTCCGCCGTCATACTTCTACGGATGAAAACGTTTTCGAAACCACGAACTCGGCGAAGAAGACGAGCGTTGGCTAGCGCGATACCCCAGTGAGATTTCGTTGGTAAAACAGCCTTCACAAGCCTGTTCCGCTCAGGATCAGGTTTGCCCAAGCGATACACCTCCGAAGGCCCACATTCAACTTTTATTGCATCTAATACAGCACAAACGCTTTCCACAAGGTCACTGTGCACCTCGTATAAGATGTTGTTTTCAAGGGTCCTTATGTCCCGAAATAACAATGTTCCGTGATCGTCTTTCTGCCTCGGCAACACCCGCAAACTCCGTAGGAAGTTTCTCGCACGCCACCGTAAGCATTTAGGCAATCATGGGGTCAGTGTTACGCTCAGCAATTCCCTTCAGAAGGTCTAGCAGTGACATGTTGCGAAACGTGTCTACGCAAACTTGTTGAAAGCGTTGGGAGGGAGAAGTTGCTGAAGCGGTTCTTACGGTTTCACCTGAATTTTTGCTATTAGTCTTTCGGAGGGATCTCGCCATGTTGGTTTTTACTCGATCTGCCGTCGGTGTCTAAGAGATATTGACTTTAGATAACCTGGAACAGGACTGCAGTTGTTAGAGAACCAGTCACACAGAGGTCGCAGGGCTCTGCGTGCACTATAAAAACAAAACAATTGGAGACAGCACACTCCTAAAGTCCGAGGTCAGAAAGTGTGGAGCAGCTAACCAGCAGAGCGCGATGAAGATGCGGCCGCTCAAGACGTCGACACGTTCCAGAATGAATGCAAAGGTGAAATCGGTGGTTGCAGCAGACAATGGCTTAAACTTACTATTTCATTTCCATTGCGAACAGGTGATACTCAGCTAGATCAATGAACTTCCTGTGGAGATTTCCAAAATAACCTTTTAGTATTATGGTGGACTGTCTGAGAAGCACCGCAGTAGTTTTCAAATTTCCTGCGGGTATCAGGGTACGTCAAGAGTGGAGAAAAATCGTAGCACCTCAGTGCGGGCTGATAAGGCGAAAGTGACGCCTTGAATAACCATGTAATGCTCAGAAATTAATCAGCAAGAGGTATAGAGCCTAATTGTAGTTAGATATCCGACAACTTGTTTAGCTTCCTGAAGGAAGTTGCAGGGTACATTCAGGTTAATTTTCAGGTTTCATTCACTGGTACCGGTGCAGGGACTGGGTGGGCGAGCGGATAGCGAAGAGGACTTGCAGGAGAGTGGTCAAGGGTCAGGGGGAGGGTTTGCGGATTGATTTGCGTTTCTGTAGGTGTAGAAAACGTTTTGAAGTCATTAAAACACCGTTTTCACTTTCTAACGCTTTTAGTTTTCAACCTCTTGTCGAATATGAAAAACCAGGTTTTCGTTGCATAGAGCTATGTACGCCGTGTTTCCATTAAATCATGCTTGTCTCGCTGGAGAATCTCTCGTTAGTTGCTATACTGGGGTGCTTATCAGCAATCCGGCAACCGCTTTCGCTATTACGGTCGACCACCGCAGGTGACGGTGAATATGTGCAAGCCTTTTGCAAGTTAAAGTACAAGGCCATTCAAGGCGAAAGTGACGGCTCGCACTGAAGTGACACGATCTTTCGCCATTATACATAGATGTCCGCAGGAGATTTGAAAGAACCGCTTCTTAGAAAATTCTCTAAAACCCTCGGTCACTTTGGGACTCTCCTAGTGAATCTCCTAGTGAGCGATAATTACACGCTTGAACAGCATGTACCCGGCTTGTCAAAAGAAAATTTTTGTGTTTATCTCTTGCGAAGTCTTTATTGAATTCTCTGCAGTATGCGCTGGATTGAGGAAAGGAGTTTGTTTGAACTTTCAACGGTAAACTAATGATGGACTAGTGTGGAGGTAATGCGTTTTCTGCTGTCGTTTTTTGAACCACCCGACTTCACATCATTATGTCTAGTTTCTTAGAAATGTACATTGTCTCTTCATTCACCCTTCGCTAGTTTTAACCTAGCTGCCCTCTCTCTCTCTCTCGCATACGCAAGAATTGTTTTCCTCGTGCTTTGTTAGGGAGTTCTCAAAAGGCTCATTTGCCTGAAAGACATTGTCAGGCTCTAACTACAGCAATCCAATGTTCTCTATGTCTCTTGCGTGCCTTTATAAGTCACCAGGCATTTGCAAGAGGAGAATTCAAAAAATTGAGGATCCAAGTACTCTGCTGTTAAATCGTCATCAAAAGTTACATAGCTGACGCAGCAAAAAAGAAAAACTGAAAAAAATCAGCATTACCACTAGCATGTTTCGCAAAGCACGAGAGTCTAGCAAGGTTTTGTACACCATCATAAGTGGGCAAGACGTTTTAACTGACCCTGACGGTTTTACAGAACTATAATCAGCAGTACAGGCTCAATCCTCTGTCATGGTCTAGCATTTCAAATAAGGCTTACAAGGAAAAAATCATTTGTTTAGAATGCTTGTAATTTTCCGGTCACATAAAATAATCCCACAACACAGCCTCTTCAAGGGATCTATTGCTCAGCTGTTCAAGGAATACTCCTGTAGTAGTTAATCGGTGAGGAACCATTACCAGCATGATTGTTTTAAATATTTATGAACCGAGTGAACCTGCTAGTTTGTTTCCTGTACGACTAACTGCTGGCCTCATTCTATCCGGTCACATTTACAGCGTATCTTCTGATGCAAGCCTAGGGCTAAGGCTAACGTTGAGCACATTCTTGAGAACCCCTTTACTCTAACTAACAACGTCATCAATCAGGGTGCTCATTAAAAAAGAGCATCTGCGTTGTGAACCAGGCAATTGCAAATTCGTGCAAGAGGATTAGGGGAGCAAAGTTGATTATTTGTTCGCACACCAAATGTTTGTGCATAAGTTCAGCATGAAAGTGAACAAATTAGTACTCTGACTGGTTTCACAACACCAAAATGATTTCATGTTAGAATATAACCACTGCTGTCCATAGGGAGCTAGCACATTTAAACAAAGTGAACTAGGATCGTGCGCCATAGGTTTTTTCAATTGCTCCGTCATGATGGTAATGTCCGTTCCTCCACGTGGTACCATTAGAAACTGCTCGCTGTGCGAGTTAAACTAAACACTGGCACTCGATTGCAGATGACAGGGCCTTGTGACAGGCCGGCCTACGAAGTCCCATGTCACGTCACATGGTGTATGTCAGCTCACCTATCTCAGGATAGTGCTAAGAAAGTCCGCGGGAGCCGACGCGCATTCGCGATGCCAGGCGAGTACGAGAAATACGCGGGTCTCTGACGCGAGGACAGCATCGGGGGGGGGGTAACTGAGCTAGCCGAAAGTCCCGTAACGTAAGCAGGATCCGCGTAGCAACACTGAATATGGGTACGTTGACGACCTGCTCGTGCGAGTTGGTTGTAGCACTGGAGCCTAGAAGAGTTGATTTTGTGCGGTGCAGGAGACAAGGTGGTCCTGCAGCAGATAAGGACATAGGACGTGGCCGTTCTATGTGGAAGTCCCAGAACCACCAGTGGTGTCGGAGTAATCATCTCCGAACGAGTTCGTGACTCGATTATAGGTGTCGAACGCTTTGACTACCAATTGATGAAGATCGTTGTCGCCGCTAAGGAGCGACGCCATCACTTCGTCTCTGCGTATGCTTCGCAGACGGGCTGCTCCGATCAAGCCAACGAAGAGTTTTGGAGCCTGCTTGATGAGAAGACAGCAAAGTTACGAAGAAGGATGTCATCAAACTCGCTGGTGACTTATTGGGCACGTAGGGGCCACGAAAGACGAGTATAGCTGTCACGGTGGTTTCGAATCCGAGTCTCGTGACGCCGATGGCGAGCGTATTCTTGAGTATTCGGAATCGCATAACCTCATCCTTGTGAACATCGTCTTCCTAAAACGCGACTCCCACCTTATCTCATACTATAGTGGGAGTTCCAAGTTTCAGATAGACTTTGTCCTTGTGGAGGATCGCGACCGAAGCATTGCCACAGACACGAAGGTCGTGCCATATGAGACGGTCGCACCACGGCATCGATCTGCACCTTTAAGATCACCCCTCCGAGGCTGCAGCAGGATTAGCGATACGGTGCTGTGAGAATCAAGTGGTGGTGAATGAAAGAGACAGAAGCAGCTGTGATTTCTCGCGTACGGTTGCCGACAGTCACGACTGTCGGTGAAACTTCCTTTGCTTTCGCACAGCATGAAGATCTTAGAGCGAATCCTCGGCTGTCGAATTCATGAAATTGTTAAGCTCTCCGACAACCAGTGCGGCTTTGTGTCCGGTTGTGGGACCATTGATGTTATACACACCGCCCAACTCCTAGTGGAGAAGCATCGCGAAAAACATAATCATAGCACATAGCCTTCGTCGACTTGGAGAAGGCCTCCGAACACGTAGCGCGACAGGTTATATGGTACGTCTTGCGACAACACTACGTACCTGAGGAACTTATATAAGCTTGGTTAGACCACCTGCGATGTTCGGACTCAGATTGAATGTCAAGAAGACCGAGTACCTAACGCCTCACGTAAACGAGTCCGGATCCATTAAGATCAACGTACTGAGATTGTACGTACTTCTGTGTTTAAATACCTGGGATCAGCAATAGCGTCTGACTGCGGTCTGTTGGCTGAAATGAACTCACGCGTAAGTGCAGCTTGGTCCAAGTGGCGTTCGCTGACTGGCGTGCTCTGCGATAGGAACTTTGCGATAGGAAGCTTGCGATGAGAAAACACAAGAGCACCTGAAGCCGAAGATCTATAGAGCAGTCGTGCGGCCAGTAACAATGTACGGCGGGTGAGTGTAGACTGTGTCTAAGGAAGTTGAAACGCTCCTCTGCGTCATGGAGACGAGGATGCTGCGTTGGGCAGCTAGTGTCACCTGCATGGACCGCATCCGAAATGATGGAAGAAGTTCCTCGTCGCGCCGATGGCTGACAAGATGCGTGATTCTCGCTTACTATGGTACGGCCACGTTCTGCGTGGAAAAGAAGAGAACGCCCGCAAGGTAGGCGATGGGTTGCAAGTGTCAGGAAAGCGGCCTAGAGGACGACCAAAGCAGCGCTGGACCGATACGCTACACCGGGGAATGAAGGTAACTGGCGTCTGCCCAGATCAGGCGCAGGATGGGGAAATGTGGCGTCATGACACCAGAAGAGCGGATCCCGCGACGAAGCGGAACATGCGCTGAAGAAGAAGAATTGCTCCGTCTATTTTTAATTGCAGCTCATTTTTCGCCTCAAACTACAATTTCGCCAACAAAGTCGCAGAATTTACAAGTTGAAATCTTTTTGTTTTGTAGGAACCCATCGCAGTAAAAATAGTTGTTAGTTTTTCCACCCCTGATTCTGACAGTTAGATGCAAGCAAAACCTCCAAATGGTAAAATCTAGATAAGGACTGAGTATAAAGCCTTTCTTCTATTTGTGCAAAGATCCTTCTTACCTACTGTTAAGAAAGACTATGTATTGGTGCATTCAATTTCTGAATTTCATACGAATACGATAGATTTATCACTCAGTCGATCTTAAATAGAGCGGTCCCTTCAGATATACATAACTTCCGTTGTATAGTAACACAATAAACCGTAGATCAGGTCTATCACGATCTCTGCGATGCGCCACGCCTTCTAGGAGAGAAATGTCTTTCTATAGGATATCGTGCTGAACTTGGATGCACATTTGGCCTATAAAATTACTCCCAGCCAGTGGACACGTTAGTGTTTCTCCTTCTCCGGCAAAACCTGCATCAGTTTTCAGAACACACAGTGTTCAAGTGATTTCCTGTGAATCGACGCGTAATTCGACTGTGCAGCAAGAACCCTAATTACTCCCTCTCACGGAGTGCAGCTTTAAGGTAGATATTAGGTTGAGTCATAAGTCTTGTAACATCTCTGTTTTTTCTGAAGCTCAAAGCAAACCCGCTAAAGTATTATATTCTGTTTGAAAGTTTGTTTCCTGGCCAGAATTTTGAGTTATGAGCTATTAGTTCTCACTGCTTTATTAGAACGTTTTATTCTATAGAACGAACACTATAGCGGTTTCTATCCGCGTGTGATTCAGCGACTGAAGGAGGCAATAACAAAACACAATTTAATAGCAAAGAGAAAGATGAAGACAGAAACCAGCTAGCTAAGAGATAGTAGAACAACAACAAAACACGGACGGAGCGACCGTCCGGTGCGGTGCAGGAAACCCCAAACTCACGAACGGAAGCGACCGTCCTACCAGGCGCGGGAGACAACAGAACTTCGGTCGTAGCGACCGAATGGTAAGGTGCAGGCGACAATAAGACTTCGGACGGAGCGACTGTCCAATAAGGCGCAGAGACAAACAAACTACTCAATCTTTGGCCTAAGGCCCACCGGTCGCCTGAGGCGGAAAAACAAACAGGGAACGGTATTGGCCTTGCTGCGCGAGATTGCCGGGCGCGCGCAATGTTGCGATGCCTAGTGCGTACTTGCGTTACTCGACCACTCAAGGTGAAAAAATGTGTGATCTCATTTTCAATTAGTTCAAGCTCGGTAGGAACCCAATTAGGGGTGTCAAGCACATTCAGGAAGTCACCTGCAAGTTTTCTTCTAACCATAAAAATTATTGGAGATGGTATCAGAAGTCCCTTTCCTCTCAGATGGGCAACAAAGACAAACCACTTCCGGGAAGATAAACTGCTGTAAACAAAGGGCGCCTGCGCAAATCCATGAAGTTGAGTTCTTCTCAAACCACATTACGATTGACCGCTGGTCTCCACACCTTCTAAGAACCACCGCTCGTCGGTAGCAGAAGATTGGAAGGTCGCCAAAATCGCCTTCGTCCGTGAGTCATGGTTTGACGGAAACCCAAGTAAATCGCCTTGCTTCCGACTGTCGAGAGCTCCTGCACCGGTTCAAGCGAGGTGACTTGGATCGAATCCTTACCAGTTGTGAAATGCTGATGCTTTACGACAACCGCGAAGCCGGAAGGCAATGACTGGAACCCTTCGAGCCAGGGTTCTGACATCAAAACTGGAGCTTCATCGAAAGAAGGACCAGCAGTGCATTTGGTGTATGGGTAGTGATTCCATGCGCCAGGAGCTGCTTCACGTAGTCAAACCATCCTCGCTCGCTTTTGCTAACAACTCGACTAGTTCCAGCAAAAATTAGCGAAGAAAGAAGTCAATATGGGCCAACATTTCTTCCACCAGAGCAACGGCCACTTCGGGCGGCGGCAAAAGTCAAGGAATTGGGATGGACCAAAATCGAACAACCACCATACACCCCGGACATTGACCGCAATGTGATTCGATCTTTGAATCACTTCCTCCAAAGTAGGCCATCGCCGAAGTCGATGAGGTCACGGCGGTGGTACACGACTTCTTTTGGTCGAAACCGTACAAATTCTATAGAGATGTAATCCACAAAGCGCATGAGAAGCGGAAGAAACTCATTGAGAACAACGGGAATTACTTCGTTTAAGTCAATCATTTTTCTTTTGTGGTATAACCTTCTTCTTGCTGGAAGGCGAATTTTGTTGAAAAATTTATGACTCAACCTAATATGCATAACAGCATCTGGGGCAGCACTATGTTTTAAGTGGATGCGCATATATCAGGCAGCTTAAATTTGGCGTGCTCTGGGAAGAAAGATACCGAGCACCTCGAATCTAGAATCTTAGAACTTCTTGCGGTTACCACATGGTTCTGAATTGTATCCAATGACCTAAACACCTAAAAACCGGCGAGGTTTCGGTGTTGCGCATATGGTTGATAAGCAGTGCGAAGCTTGCTCATGGTGACGTCATTTGCATCAGTAGTGGTTCTACATCCGCAGGAATGAGATCGAAAGATATTGAAGACGCTTAACTAAGATCGTATGTGTGGCCCTAGACATGAAAACACTAGATTGAAACTAGAACTGGAACTAGAAGCAACATTCCTTCTACTGTTTCTTCGGATGTTTCTTAGTTTACCTCCGAAAGCTATCGAATAAGTAACGGAATAGAATAGAAAAAAATGGTAGAATAAATCTTTTTCAATTTCCTTTCGTGTAAGCTTGTTTGCCCATTCATACTCTAAGAGAACAGTGATTATATATATGGGTTGACCTTTTCCGATGATGGCGTGATGGTAATCCCTCTCATCATTACGCACCTAATAAGAGCATGTTAAGGGCAGTTGTACCTCCATTTGCCCAGCATCTGTGACAGACACGACGTTTTATTTCACTTCTTATAAACATCTTCAGAATTTTAAATCATCTTCCTTAGACAAAACCCTATGTCAAATTGACCGACTATTTTTAAAAACTTTTATTCTGTGAAGCTGTATTTTTATTAATATGTAGCGCGGTTTTATCATTTACGTAACATTTTCGACGGACAACATTTGCTTTTTTATTCGTTCCTCGAAAGTCGCTGCAGGCGTCTGCAAACCAAAAAATGAATACACCTCTCCCATGTCAAATCCGAAAGGCCTAGGGCGGCCACGATGCAGTCCTCGCGTTTACCACTGCGTTTTCGGTGTTCCCTTTCAAACGTTGTTTCGTTGCCGTTGATATATAAACGTCTTCTGCAATGGCGTAATGATTTGGCAACCTCATGGGTAGGCGGCTCATACAAAGCTTTGTTTTCCATTCCGAGATGGCCGCACGAAATGCTAAATGGAGCAAGCGCAAAAGATTGCAGCTAAGTAGATAAACATTGAAGGAGAGGATAAGTACGTCAGGCACTCTGCTTTAACTCTTCAATACTACCTATGCTACCAAATTCTCTACACTGTCTGATAGTAGGTAAGCTACATTTGTGGAGTTTAGTATCAACAGCAGATCTGCTGCTATGAGACATCGCGTGCCCTCAAAAAAGAATCCGTAGGCTGCATGAGGATTCGGGAGTGTTATAATCAGAAGTGCTTCCTTCGATTCCTCCAAGCATCTCGCTATTTCAGAACTGGCTGTGATTCCGCCCTCAACTTCCACTGGAAGCAGTCTGCGTCAGCCTTTCAGATATGTCTGCATTGTCCACGCAATACTTCCTCTTCCCTTCTTCGTCATTCGTGCTCTACTCTTTGCGAACTGATGGCTGAGCTGGCTACATCCTATGGCTTAAAACGGCACATACTACATTTTTTCAAAACTGCTGCATAGTAGTCAAATAATTATCGAAGGATTGCCGTTTCAAAAATTACTGAAATCCGCCGCATGTAGCGGCGGAGACCTTTGTTGTGCGTGGGTTTTTTATTTTTCCGACATTTATGTAAATCTTACATCTTCGTTTTATTAAATCTAATGTAAAACTTAGTTCCCCATCAATATAGAGATTACAGAGAGTGGTTTGTTGTTATAGACGTTCATGACTGAAGACTGAGGACATATTTTCGTTGCATTTCAAACCGATCTCTACTTGTTCTCCAAAAAGAAAATCTGAAAACGTTTTTCTCGAGCGGAGATTCGGTTCAGCAACAATCTTTTTTTTAAAGTCGTAAAACCCAAATTGATACTAAAAAAGGAATTCGTTGAAATGGTGCAGTCCTCATACACAATGGTATTTGGGGGCAATCGTAAGTTGTTGACAGCAGCTGCCTACAATACCGCTCGCGCCGCACGGTCAAAAGTGGGCTAAAAAACGCCAACATAGCGTCGCAAAGCGTCGCACGCTCATAACTCCTTCAGTTTTAGGTTTTTTGAACAAAGGTTGGTACCATTCGATTCTCCTCTTCGAGATCTACACAAATATGTGTAAAACTTTACCGGAACACCCGTATTTTCGTCGTGGGTGGTCCAAAATTGGCTGGACGGGCGATTAGAGCAGCTTATTTCCCAGGATATGCGTGCTTTCGGTGTATCTCAAAGATGGCGTACGTCGCCAGTGCTCTGTCATGCCAGGAATGACCCGAGAGTGCGCCGTGCACAATACACACAGAACCTAACCTATCAATCGAGTGGGCGAGCGCATGTCCCCTGCGCTTCTACCTTCTCTCACTGGGAATTGCGACGTTTTCAAGACTATTTCGAGCCGTTTGGAAAATGTTATCAGATATCACCCGCTACCCCACTCAGGATTAACTCCAATCTGTCCCAGCGAAACTTTGGTGTGCGCCGTGAACAATGCATAGAGAATCGAACTTTTCAATCGAGGGGGGGGGGGGGTGAACAGCTTGTAGACCGATCGTTTGGGCAGTTTTATCAGAAATTTCTTGCCGCCCCACTCAGGATTAGCTCCAATCTCTGCGTCGAAACTTTGGAGTGCGCCATGAACATGCATACAGAATCGAACCTTTCAATCGAGGGGGGGGGTGAACAGCTTGTAGACCGATCGTTTGGGCAGTTTTATCAGAAATTTCTTGCCGCCCCACTCATGATTAGCTCCAATCTGTCCCAGCGAAACTTTGGAGTGCGCCATGAACATGCATACAGAATCGAACCTTTCAATCGAGGGGGGGGACAGCTTGTAGACTGAGCGTTTAGGGAGTTTTATCAGAAATTCCCCGCCACCCCACTCAGAAATTGCTCCAAGGCTGTCCATCAAGCCTTTGGAGTGCGCCATGAACAATGCATACAGAATCGAACCTTTCAATCGAGGGGGGGGGGACAGCTTGTAGACTGAGCGTTTAGGGAGTTTTATCAGAAATTCCCCGCCACCCCACTCAGAAATTGCTCCAAGGCTGTCCATCGAGCCTTTGGAGTGCGCCATGAACAATGCATACAGAATCGAATCTTTCAATCGAGGGGGGGGAGAGGACCGCTCGCAATTTACACGCGCGGGCGTCTTCGGAGCACAATAGCTCTGTCAAGTTAGAACCTTTCAGGTTGCAGCTTATAGGTCTTGTAGGCAGTCGAACAGTCTGCTAGGACGCCGAAGCAGAATGGTTTAGCATAGGAGGGGTCAATGTTATAGGGGTGCGAAGATGCAGGTGAGGCTTGTGCAAAGCATTTTTTCCGATTTCCGTGGACCACTGCGAGAAGACGCCACAAGCTAACGGCCTTAAAATGCGTACGCGAACAGAGCGCTTAAGGTACTTTACGAGGACGTGCTCGTAGCTCCTCAGCTGCCCAAATTGCCTAGTCTCAGCTGCCGTTTTAGAGCGTCGAAACCTAGCGGTAGAGTTTCTTGCGCTCCTACTCGCCCAGATTTGAGTCATCGACACTCGGAATAGTACCGTTCCGTTCAGCATGAAAAGCGCTATCAAACGGTGTCAAATTCGACCGATTTTGGAATCATCAATTTTTGACTGTTTAGCATCGAGGACGAGGCCGCGGCGGAAGGACGATGACGTCATCGAAAAATCGATGTATTCGAGTTGGGCTATGCTTGATACCATGCGATAGAGCTTTTCATACTGAATTGAACGGTGTCATTTAGAGTGGGAAAAACTGTAATCTGGGCGAGAAACAGCGCGGAGAGCGTCTGCCGTTGTTGCGCTAAATTGCACGCGCGGGCGTGTTCGGAGCACAATAACTCTGTCGAGTTCGAATCATTTCGGCTGCAACTTGTGTGTTGTAGGCAGTAGAACGATATATAAGTATACTGAAGTAGAATGGCTTAGCTTAGGAGGGGGCAATGTTACAGCGGTGCGAAAATGCAGGTGAGGGTTGCGTGACGCATTTTTTCCGATTTCGGTGGACCACTGCGAGAAGACACGGCGAGCTAACGGCCTCAAAATGCGTATG